>LRSR01000467.1:0-23260 GCA_001579985.1 Hypsibius dujardini
GACAGCTGCCCAAACAATTGACATTAGAATTGAAGTTGTTCAAAATGTACTAACATGGATTGAGGAGAAGAATCATTTTGACGTTGAGGTAGTCGCCGCGGTTCATGTTGAGTTTGCGGACCGACTCGACGACCTCCTGAATAGCCGCACTGTTGCTGCTCAAGCCCAGGGCTGCCAGCTCAGTCATGCGTAGCTTTCCGCTGTTGGGCAATTCGAAGTGATCGCTGATCTCGCTGGCTGACAGGTGGTAGATGATGTCGAACATCAGGAAAGAATTCCATCCGAACTGAAGAAGCTTCTTCTGGTCCTCATACTACGAAGAATGCGGCTGATTATACCGTACTCGCTCAAAAATCTGTTTGCCTGTCTTCTTGAACGTATACAAGTCTGTGTCTTTCTGTATGTCTTGTCCGTCTGTGTGTCCTACTGCTCGACAGGCAATAAACTTACATCCAAGGAATCGAAAAAGGAAGAGTCTCGAGCCCACTCAACGAAGGAATAGACTTTTTTGTCCAAGACGTTGCAGATAACTTCCAACGGTGCAGCGCCGGGTTTCGCAGTTTCCTCGCGGAGCACAGTAATCAGGGACTCCTTCCATGGGGACTCTGCCGGAACTGTACTCTTCATCTGCTGGACCAGCCGGGGAATTCGTGGCATGAGAGAGGTGAACTTCTGAAAACCAGAATCATCTGCAAGATACCAAAAGAGGGCACGGTTAACAGGGCCAGGCAGCGAAGATTTTCGTCCTCTTCGGCACTAAAAACAGCCGCGAACTCTTACAGCAGGGGGCACGTATTCGTCTATCACAGAGGCACGATAGGCAGATCGACGTCCAGATAGACAGGCGAAAAGATAACGATGCAAATAGACACAAAAAGAGAGACAGAGAGACAGAGAGACGGTAAGACAGTCAGCCAGACAGACAGTCATACAGATACACTGGCAGTCAGTCAATCAGAGAGACAAGCACACAGACAAACGGGCAGGCAAACAGAGAAACAAGTGGACACACAAATGTGTAAACAGATGAACAGATAAAAATTCAGACAGATAGTCCGACAGACAAACAAACAGGACAAGCGAAACAAGTAGCGAAAGTATTATAACTCACCAATCTCATTAGCCCCATTAGAGGAAGACGCCGTGTCGGGTGCGGCTCCACGGGGAGCTTTCGTCGGAGCCTTTCGTGTGGCTCCTCTGGTATTGACCACTGCCTGCCGCACTCGTTTCGGTTTGGTCTCAGCCGGTTCCTGCTCCGCGTCACTTCCATCCGAACCGTCCACGCCCGAACGAGATCGCGAACCGGACGCTGACGGACATCCTCGAGCCCGGTCCTGTCGGACGGCTGAAAGAACAAAAAAAGAACACTGATTAACGCAAGATACATCCATAGCAATAGTCGCTCACTAAAATATTTAATCCGAAAACGGAAAAACTGCTAGCCAAGCAATAGATTCAAAGGAAAGATAACTGAGACAATCAAACAATATATAAAGAGAAAAAAATCAGCTTAAATTATGCAACTAAAGCAGTCAATCAAGCAACCGTGCGCGAGAGAATTAAGGAAATGTAAGGAGTCATGCAATGAAACGCAACCCAAAAGGAGCACCTCCAACATAGGCACCTTGGAGTTTGCGCACACCTTCAATTTTCATGCCGACCGCGACGCACTGCTGAAACCGGCAGAAGCAGCAGCGTTGTGTCCGAGCCTTCCCCAGACGCTCCACCGGACACTCCTGATTCGCACGACAGGTATACTCCTTGCCTTTCTGGATGGTCCTCCGAAAGAAAGCTTTGCATCCCTCACTAAAAAAGACAAATGATAGAAGTTTTTCTACCATTGCATTTGTCAATCAGCCTACTTGTCTGTCCTGTCTGCCTGATTGCCGATCTGCCTGCATGTCTATCTGCCATTCCATTTGTCTGTATCTGTCTGTCATCTGTCTACCTGTTTGACTGCCGTTTAATTTTCTGTCTGTCTGACTGCTTGTGTCTGTCCGTCTGACTGGCAACGTAACTACCTGCGTACCAAGTTCTAACACCGTAGTGGAAGCCAGACACTTCATCACCGCACACCCGACACGGCTCCTTGACTTTCCCGTTTCCGCGCGGCGACATGTCCACCGCGACGTCTTCCTTGTCGCTGGACGCGGGTGACTCCAGGCTGGCTTGATATTCCATGTCCTCCCGCTTCACCGCCTTCCGTGTGCGTTTTTCGGGTGCCATCATCCAAAGCGCTTCTAGTCGATGACTAGTCGAACTTCAATGCAACCTGCAAACAAAATTAACATATTTAACATATTAATGTAACATTTGTATCATATAAATCTCACGTCACAATAAAAATCCGCAAAAAAAGCAGAAAAAATATATTACAAAGAGTAACAATAAGTGGGAAATTTGGAAGCAAAAAAATCGCTTTCATTTAGTAGAACGGTGATGTGACATCAACCAATCAATCAATGATGAGCAGCAGAAGAGAGCAGAAAATGATAATCAGTACTGACAAATCAGCCAATCAAGCGCAGGCAGCCCATCACAATTCGAGCCGAGTTGGTAGTTCAAAATACCTGCCGATACAAAAAGCAGTGCGACACGCCCAATTCAATTAAAACCTTCCAGGCAATTGCGAAGTGAAATAGGTAATGCGAAAAATGCCCAAAGGCGTAGCACATGATTGAATTGAATTCGGATCGATTTGCATGCGAACCCAAGTAATTGATTGATTGATTGATATAAGCATCAGTGTTCAATTCACTTCATCTTCCTCCAGTTATTGTTCCCTTAATCAACCCTAAATAAATCTTAAGATTGATCAATAATATCAGATTAGCCGGGAATTAATTTAATTTAAAAAAAAACAGAAAGATAACTAAGCGAAATTATTGTATCCGACCGGAATTAAAGCCATTTCTAAGACGGAGAGCAAACACCAAGCTAAAATCGGAGTTTGAAGTTCGAGCCATCTGTACTCCCGCACGATCGATTACTGTATACAAACGGATCGGAAAAATCATTCAATCAATCAAGCGATCGGGATCGCCACCGAATGACCAACCCAATAATCAGATTCCAGCAGTATGATTCCTCTGGCATGACTCTAACCTTCCTCCAACCAGAAATAAGCGGTAAGATTTAATTAAAATCAGAAGAATAATAAAGACATGTCTACTGCATCCAGTTTATGCTGACAGACTCACGAATATGACGGAAAGGAAAAAGAAAACAACAACATTACCAAAAGTTCTGCGTCATCGGGCAAAAGCCCCATCAATCAATCAATCCATAAGACGTTTGAGCAACTCATTTTTATTGAACTCCAAAAACCGCATTATCGCACAACTTGCCTTAAAATGCTTGCCTTACCGAGTCAAGCGATTTAACTCGGCTGTTGCGCAAAATAATTCAGGAAACCAGTTAAATTGCCTGAGTCGTAAGCCAAGCATTCGGTCCGTATTTATAGGTGTAGAACCTACGACATAAACTTCCTGATACCCTACGACGGTCCAAGTTTGGATCACTCGAACTCAATAACTTGAAAACAATCCTCTAACCTTCTCTCACCGCAGGAAAAAAGCATTATCGAAACAATAAATCCATAAAATCTAAATTACACTACCCTGAAAGTAAAAAATATAAATCCAACTATGAGAAACGAACCCAAAACATTTGACCCCTACCAATCAACCAATCAAGCGACAAAGTTACTGCTTATCAAATACAATAACAACCG
The DNA here is from genome assembly GCA_001579985.1 of Hypsibius dujardini. Classification (NCBI taxonomy): domain Eukaryota; kingdom Metazoa; phylum Tardigrada; class Eutardigrada; order Parachela; family Hypsibiidae; genus Hypsibius; species Hypsibius dujardini. Next base: position 3,734 of record LRSR01000467.1, read on the forward strand.
ATTTTGTTTGTTTCAACATTTGCCTGTTTTTTAAGCCCCAACAAGATGGCAAAAAATATTGTTGCGTTACAAATGTCAGTCCATAAGCGGAAGTAAAGCACAACCGGGACAATGTTATCAGCACATGCGGGGAGAGATAGGGGAAGGAGAGAGAGAGACTTACCTGGGGCTTGATACGCAGTAATACGGACCGAGTTGTGTACTTCCTCTCGGGGAAGACCTTTCCCTTAACAGGGAAGGTCACAAGAAGTTTGCCCGTGGGAAAGGACACCAAAAAAGTATTTCAAGGTTTGACCCGGACGCGAAATTTCCTACGCATATGAGGGGTAAGGCTGTCTGTGGTGCAATGTGAAAACAATATGGCCGCGATGCGGTAAGACTGCTTTAGCTTTCACGATCGTCGATCGTCTGTGTGTGTGTCTCCGTTTCTGCGAGCGTGACCTCACTCCGCGCGGCAGAGACACACACCATGCACATTTATGCACACACAGCCGGAATGCTTAGCTGACCGAGTCAAGTTATTTGACTCGTTCAACTTATCGCTTCATGATGGGACGAGTAAAATAACGTGAATCGGTTAGTCAAGCATTCTAGTCACAAATGTACTGGTATTTTGCCCAGACGATTTCCGAGTCTGACGCAGGTCACGAGCGCTGCATGTATTGGCCCCTCTCATGGCACGCCGTTTGTCACAATTGAAAAACCATTACTGTATACATGCATTACTCTGTATTGTAGGCATTCCAGTGTTTTACCGCCGCAGTGGGCTGGAATTATCAAGACTATATCTGCAAACAATTTTCAAAGCATGTGTCTATATATATTGTACTAGAAAAATTACTAGTAACATGAGAGCTTTATGATCGGAATTTGCCCGAGATAACTGAGAACTGATCATTTTCATTTCGAGAGTATTGCAAATGCATAGCAATTGAACCACCCTCTCTTGTAATTACCTGCATAGCAAATCTCTTTAATTTTAAATTCCTTTTACTTAAAAATTAACGCCAAATTTTAGGCAAATTTGAATTAGCTACCTGGTGATAAATTAATTATTTGTAACTATTACAAATTCCCTTTATACTTTAACTTTATTGATGAATAAGTTTTCAGCGCCTTAGGAATTAGAATGCCAGTAATATATCATACGTAGCGTAACTACTATCGCGACATATCGCACTGTATATGCACGCACCACAAAGCTTAAGTGCTGTAAAGTTCCGACCACATGGTGCTGATTTTTAGACCCACCCGTATATTATGACTGCACACACTGTGCTTCACTGCAGTCATAATATACGGTGCATTTAAAAATCAGCACCATGTGGTCGGAACTTTACAGTAATGTAAGGCCTTGTTTATTAGGAAGTTCAGTTTCGGTTTTGTTTATCATCGTGGTTTGCGCTGCAATTTCAAATTTTATTTTAGTTCATATTACATATATATACCTATATATATTACATATGTACGTAAATTTAATATAATAAATATGTATTATGTATATATAATATAAATAGATTAGAATACTTTTTTACTCAACAACGTAGTAATTTAATTGGTAATATTTTACGCACTAGAAAATATTTTAGCACAGGTTTATAAAAAAACAAAACATTCCATGTGTATATATCAATATATAAATATGCAGCATATAAATATTTATTATTTATTTATTTCATTGCAATGTGGCAATTTAGCACGAGGTGGTAAGCAGATGCAAGTGCCCCTGATTTGCAACCCACGGTCAACCAAAAAGCGATCCGTTTACAGTTAAATCGCAAATACACCCACACCACACTCGCATTTTTCACCGGCCGGCCAGCGCCACTGCTGCTCTGTGTGTGCCCTCTCACTCGAGGTCGTCTCCGTTTCGCGCTTGACGGGCAGCGCAGCACAGCACACACAGCACCGCAATCACACCAACTTATATCCACAGTAGACAGACACACACAGAGGGCACCTCCGCATAACACACCACAACTCCATCCTACCCCAGCGAGCAAGCCTCATAACTCTACGCCTACCCGATCGGCATGGCTGCGAGGTCATCCCTCGACTTACCCATCCGCCGGTCCGTTTTTGCACCACTGCCCTTTAAGTGCTGGTCGTGTATGCGTATGTAGAAAAGCCAGCACAGACCACGTGATGACCTCTTAAATGTAGAGCCCTTGTCTTTTCTCTCGATCGAGACGAAAACGACGACGACGACATGAATGCGATAAAAACACATTATGTCTGTGTCAGTCCTTGACGTCACGGTGAGAGAGCTTATTGTACAATGGCATGAACCCGTAAGGTGTGGGTGCAAGAGACAGGAGAAGGATGTGAAAATATTAAAGGTATTCGCACGTTCGGTCACGGCACACAGGCTTTACATTATTTCATGCGTGTATGTGTGTGTGGGAATGTGATGATAGCGGACTTTAAAAGGTTATCGAGGAACAATTCCTGCGATGGTGTGCTCCATTTGTTCCATATATGAGAATCCATCTTATGTGTAGATAAGTGCAGGGGTTGACGGATGGCTGACGCCCAACAAGAAGTTCCGTTTAAAAGTGTTTGTAACCTTTCGGCGACCCTGGGAGACCCCATTCGAAGGGGTATCCACATAACTTTCCTTTCCTCATAATGTTCGGATATAGTTTCCACAAAACGGCTTCATTCTATTCGGCAAACCTGTTAACGATAGTTTTCGTATGGTGAAGACAACTGTTGTTCCAATAAGGAAAACTTTTGGGGTCCCGACTCTGCAAGAAAAGTTCCATTGATAGTTTTACCTATACTTCAATCTTTTCAAAGCGGGAGGTGGAGGAAATCGGTATTACGAAAAATCGGCACTAGCAGTTTTACCGCCAGATGGCGCACGAATACCTCGAATATTTGGTGTTGGTATCTGGTATGGGCCACGTAACTTCCCTATTTATTGTACCTGGAATGGCTCAACTAGGACCGAAAAATTGCGAACTTATTAGTTATCTTCCGAGCTGGCTTAAAAGTGTGACTGGAACTCTGGCTGAATTAAAACAATTTTCTTCAGACTTAAGCTGACCAATCATTCGCTTTCAGACAAAAAAGTTGCTCTGAGCGGAGAGCGGAAGCCAAGTCAATTACAATGAAGTAGACTGATGATGCACTGTTCGTTACAATCCATTGATTGATTGTGTTAGGCCTCCGTTCCTACTAGGACGGAAGAACCTGAACATGCAAGCTATTAGACTGAATAATGGGAGAAGAATTGAGGGAAAACTTTACTGTAAGGAGGAGAAAGGAAGGAACTCCCCTAGATTACCGTAGAACACACTCTTATATAGTCAGGGATAAAGAATAGTTCCTGATGAAACGCACTAATTCCTGCCGACATGGCGGAATTATGTACGTAATAATAGCTGAGTAAGTACATTATAGAATGTGAGGGTAGATATGAATGAAATAACTAGGTAGATAGACCGTACTATTAATAAGTATTGGGTACCTGTTGGGTTCCACCCAACAATTGTGGACTGTGTACTTCACAATACCTCACAAATAGCTTGATTGCTTGATTGTTTATTCTGCTCCAGACAGTGCGCTAACTTTATAACCGACGTTCCTGTTAGAAACAATGAATCAAGCTGTTGCGTTCAATCAAGCTTAATCGGAATCATTTGGCGTTTATCGTGATCCAATTAAAAACAATCACGACTCCATTGGAGTCAGTCGAATTCAATCGGAGTCGATCGCGGCTCAATCAGAGCACCTCACAAGCTACAACGGGCGTGCACGGTGCGTGTATGCTTGGCATTCTGTTTCGTACTCGGAGGGAGGATATATTTATGTGTTGAATTGGGAGGCGGCTCCACGTAGTTCGTTTGCACGGTGTTGTCGGTCGCCTTAGTTGTCGGGAACGAATCATTGCGTCGTTACTGCATCTTGTTCCCGTTTGTTTCTTTTTCCGGTTGCCTTTCGAAAACGACTTTGTTCTGTCGTCGTTTCTCTCGTTCTATTTCCTCTTGTTCCTTTTCTGGTTTCCAATAGGAATAAAATCTCATTGTTTCGAAACTCAGTAATGAACTGTACGAATGTCTCCATATTGCAGAAGACGGGCGAAATCCTTTCTACCGCTATTTTCGTTGAGTAATCTTGAAGATTGCATGGAGGAAAGCCGAACCGTAATGGATATTTTAGTTCGAAATGAATAACGTTGGAGCAATCGTATGTCAGCAATTTTATTTTGCCTGCTGGTATTTAGCCATTGCACTAGAAGTCTCACTAAGCCTTGACAAGCCTTGACAAGCCTTGAGGACTGATGACTGCGATAAGCCGGCGCATTGGTACGGCATATGTCCTTCTTGAAATTCAAATGGTGATTTGGTTGCCAAGAAAGAACGTCTAAATAGGGGTGAAATGTGTTTTACATATGCATACTGTTTTCCAACCAGCTGAAGGATTCTTCCGAACAGCCCTAATCGGATTCTAATTTATTTCCCAGTACTCTATATGGATTTGTACTATCCCAGTCTTCCCCTTCTTTACACACTGCAATAATTAATACGCGCCAAGCAGACAGCACAATCATGCCGGCCCTTCGACCCTACTGTCACCCGCCCTACAAACACCAGGCCTCCAACTACGAGTTCCGGATGCGGAAACTCCGTCAGACTCTTCAGTCGCGCGCCCTGAATATATCCGCGGCATTGAAAAAATTGGACGACAACGACCGTGCGGTGGTGGAAATGGCCATCAACTTGAAACGCTACGAAAATGAGGGCAAATTCAAGTGGATCGACAACGCCATCAACGACCTCCAGAAGACTTCCGCCAAGCTTGAGCCGGGCATCACTCGTGATCGTGTCGAAGAGCTAGTCAAGGTGTGTCAGTGGATTTGAGATTACTTTCTAATTCTAGTATTTTTTAAATACACTTTGACAATATTTTATTACTGTCGCGTGTGCCCGGAGTGATTTTTTAATCACCATACGCCTGGACGGATTGCAATACAAGATACATATTTGTTGAACTTAATTGATAATACTTAAATGACAAGTTGGAAGAGAAGTGTGAAGGAAATAGTCGTCACTGGATGAGCACACATATGACGATTGATATACTGACTACACTGACTGGACCTGGACCTGGACCTGAACCTGAACCAATTAAAGCTGTACAATGTATGCTCCACGAAGGTTGAAATTTAGTGTTTTTTGCATATTTATAAACATGAGTATATTCTACCTGTGTTGGGTCTCCTAATTTGAATCAACATGTTGTATACTAAAAAAGGATGACTCTCAGGCATATGAAATTAAAATATTAGCAATTACTTGAATACACATCGTATTACCGTTTTTTATTACAGTACCTTTTTTACTGTATGACAAGAAAAATGGTTTTGCCAATCCAAATAAAGTTTTTTCGACCATCTATTTTGGAAGTTAAATACAATGTGAACGAGTTATCTAATTTCATTCTTTAATAGTAATTATTTCTGTTATTTAATAATCCAAATATTATATCGTTATAATGAAATAAATTAATTAACTTGACGATTATTTTTTTACCCATGCAAAAATTTGAACTTCAGCATGAATGTCATGGTTGCAGTCTGATGTTTGCTCAGGGTTCTTTCTAATTGGCACCAAGATAATGGGAAAACATCCGTTTTTTCATGAAAATTGGGCATTTCTTCCATTTTTTTTTAACTACTAATTTGTAGTAGTCAAAAGGCAGCTTATATTAGATCCGGACAACCTCAAACTTTGGCAAGAAGCGGGTTTTTTTTAATCTTTTGAAATCCCAGGGGCCCATGGAAATCAGACCCGCCGCACACCCCCACAAGTTTTAAAATAATCAGGGATTATGGTCCAAACTTTGGTTGCAATTTTGAAAAAATACATTCCTCCTCTTGCCCCATTTGTGCACACACTGGTCCTATCTATCATAGGGCTTATGTTACAGCTGTGGCACAATTTCTTGACGAAGAACAAGGGCCGTTAAGTGGAACGCACGCTTTACGAAATAAGCTACTTTAATCGGAACAGACAAACCGGGAAAAATTATAGATTTTCTCTTAAATTTGAACAACGAAAATAAAAAACTTTTCTAAAACAGGGAGAGTACAATTCATGATAATGTCAGGACGACATTTTGTCAGAGGAACTATGAACACCCATCTGGCAAATCTAAAAAAATTTCCGAATCGTGTTGGGAGCTGGCATGGTCTGACAGAAATTCCCCGACAAGTCATATGATGAGTATGATGAGAGTAACAGAATCTTGAATTGATTAGTGACGTCATTTCTTGGGTGTTCTGATTGTCAGAAGGTCGACCGAATATGACTAGACGCTTTCGTCCAAGGCAGCTCTCTGACTTCTCTCATGAGATCTGTGATCATAACACTCTGACAGGGAGTATGAACGTAATATTATTCTACGTTTATAGTCCGTGTCAGATTGCCGGAAAACCACTTGAAATGGATTAATTCCGCCCCCTTTTCCATAACGATTATGAACATCTTTTTAAAAATGTCAGAAGGGCCCTCCCAATCAGTGCTATTTTGGGGCCTGGCCTGGCAAGAATCGTCTAACATGCCAGAGCAGACTATCTGACATTTTTGAGTCTGGGATCTGACACGGATTATAGGAACGTAACATTAGGCTACAAGTCCCCTCTCCTTCCCCTTTCTCTGTATGACTATATTTGGTTATACGAGTGCTGACCAGTGTCCCTTTGAGTGATTATAACAAACCTACTAGTTTTGAAACGCCCATCGGTTCCTCAATCTCCAGGTATAAAACCCCGACGTTTGAACATCGGTCAAGTAAATGATGTGACCAAATTTGAAGGGGTGAAGAAAAAAGGGGGCGTTTTGTTTTTTCGCTTGGATACTCGCGCAAGTATGGTCCAAAATTTAGGGTTTCATTTTTTTGTGAGAAGGAAACTTGAACGATACTAAAAAAAGCGATCTTCAGTTTATCAAGCTGGGGAACAACCGTCAACATGGAAGAAAACGAAAGTAGGAGGGCACAACATGGGGGAAGGGGACTTGTTGCTTAAAAGCCTGTTTATACTTCGTCTTGCGACCCCCGTCGGGGTACGGGGTACGTTTAGACCGCCTTGTAGCAAGATCGGTAAGGCCTTGCACGGGTACGTATCCCGTCTTGCGAAACACACACAATACAGCGTTCCGTTGCGTCTTGTACACCCCCTAATAAAAAAATTTTGGCCTTTGTCCGACCCGAATTCCTTTCACACAAAATCCAGGACAAATTCGTGTACTGTTCACACAAATAGTGTCTGAAGTAGAATTGTTTGTCTCCAAGGACAAACAGCACACATATTTTGTGTGATGAAAAACCGTGCAGGACTTTTTTGCAACCGACAGGCATATTTTGTACGACGAAGAAAAAAGTTTGTGTGACAAAGAAAAAGTTTGTGTGACGAAGAAGAAAGTTTGTGTGACTAAAAAAAGACGAACATTTTGCCCAAAACAGCACTTGCGGTTATATGAATCGCAACAATTTTCGAACTCGCGCATGATGATTTGTTGATTAGAGTAACTCCAGCCAGCCTAATTTTGGGCGGAATCGACTCTTTACACACAAATGATTTAGTTTTGGGAAGCTAAGCTTACAACCCACACAATCTTAATAATTTTTAACTGCCATGCCCGCAACCTTTTTTGTCACATAACGTTTTTCTTTCAGCACATCCGTTTATTCTGAAAACTCACGTTTAAAATTGGCAAGCTATTCTGTCGGACTGAGGCATTCATGTTCTGCAAACAAGTAGAATTTAAAGTCTATTTTTAATAATTTCGACAAAATATTAGATCTTGTTTTAAAAAATATCTACCAAAACATGATGGGGGCTATAACACACTGTCCTTTCTCTTAAAATTCAGTGGCTTCTATAACAGACGAAAATTTGAGTTCTTGATGGTATTGAAAAATATAGATCTGGAGATTTTTGATATCGATATTACTGTAATGAAGTATGCAAAACTATTAGCACATTCTGCTGGTCTCGTCCAGGGGATCTCAGGTTTAATCCAAAACTGGAGACCCATTTCGGTAAACTTCATTTTTTCGCTCAAAATGTAAATTTAAATTTGCAAAGAAAACCAAAAAACCAACCGGCGTGTGACAACCTTTTTGTTGGTCTAAGTTTATGTGAAGCGATACGTGTGAGCTTTTAGAATTAATACACCTTATTCGTTCTTATTCAAAACGCGAGCAGACTGTAAGTTTTTAAAAATAAATGACAGAATAAAAGTCCAGAATAAAATATGATTATTTTAAAACACGGCGAAATATGTGTGCAATAATAGGACTGAAACAGTTTTAGCATTTTCGCGAAGAATTGCGAAACATATACTTTCACGTTTTACGGCTGTGGGAAGTCTGGAACAATATTCAGGCGCTATTATAGCTTGGTTTGTCAAAGTTAGACCTTTGTACAAACTACAAGATTTGTGAGACCTAAGCTTATTCGTATGGTCTTTTAAAATTTCATTGGTCTTACAAAGTATGTATACAATACGCATGAGAACTGTACACATGGATAAAAATAAATGCGATCGTACACAATATAACCTGATTATTTCCTTGGTACGGCGTACGTTTTGTGGTGGCCGTACATAATATAGGAGATATAAGCCGCTGTTTCTACGTACAAATATTAGGTGTTAACTTGTTTTTTTTGTATGTACAGAAAAAACTTTTAGTACACCAGATGCGTATTAGGGATCAGTAAAGAAGTGCTCAATTAGATTTAATCATATTTTAATTATATCTGAAGCATTTGTCGGCAGAAAAAAAATTGTTCGCAGCGGACATTTAATGTACTAAATTAATGTACTAAATTTTGTCCGCAACGGACATTTAATGTACTAAATTAATGTACTAAATTTTGTCCGCAACGGACATCTAATGTACTAAATTAAGGGGTACATTTTTGTCCGAGAAAAAGTTCGACAGAAAGTGTGGATTTTTGTCCGCCCCGAATTCGGGGCACATTTAAATTTTTATTAGGGACCTGACCTCTCACATAATCTCTCCATGGGTTTGCTGATAACTTGTTTACCACTCTTGAGATGCTGCAAATGTAAGAGTTATTTTCAAACGTATGGTCATTTCGAGTAAATTTTTTCGAAAATATCCGAAAAAAGGACGGTAGACCGTTCAATTACAATCTGAAAAATGCAGTTGCATTACTTTAGACCAATGATTGTGTGTTTGCTGAAGGTTTCAATACGGCTCAATTTTTTCATACGCAATCAAGTAAATTTTCAATCAATTCACTTAGGATACTGCACTTCACCTCACTGTATTTCGAAAGAATAAACTCATTTTCCGATTTTTTTTCGAAATATTTTAGAATCTAAAACTGTAAAAAATTCATTTTTCAGTCTGAATTTGGATTCTTTTTGGCCAAGGATTGATTGACTAGTGGGCTTTCCTGAATGCCATGTTTCGAACATCAATGAAGTCGGCTATTAATCCACTGACTAACGTTATAAGTCGTCTGCGTAAGGAACTTCTTCGACCTTTTAAACACTTCCGGAACATTGTGCTCATGTAGAAGTAATCAGAGTAGTCTACGGTCTTTCCTTAGTTTACAGGTCCCAAAATAATATGCCAGGACCAAACTAAAGCAACAATCCGAAGTGTGTGCCAACTCTGGCCAGAACTACCTAGCCTGTCTTGAGAAGCGACCGATCGTTGTTGATACATGTCAACTGATACAAAAATCCTGTTTTTCGACTTCAATGCCCTTGATAAATAAGTTTGACCAAGTTTCGCAATATCACAATTTAATTTGCAGTGACAAAAAGTGGCGGAAATAATAATAATTTCAGTGAGAAAACAACAGATTTCCACGTCTGCGTCTTGTTGTCTTGAGAAATAGAATTCGTCCTATTTCGTCTTGTGACCGAAAAAGACAGTCTTGCTACCCCCGACGGGGTATTTGCGGTATAGATGTTTAACTCACAAGACGTATTGCGAGTATAAAAAGGCGCCTGCAAAAAAGACACAAGACCCACAAGACAGGGATCGCAAGACGAAGTATAAATAGGCCTTAAGCCCAAAATGAGGCTCTGGTAGGGAACCTTAAACGAGCCTTTGACATCACTACCCTGCGTTAATTTAGGCTCGAAATGCCCTGATGGAAGCGTCCAACGCCATGCCGGAGCTCCACCACCGCCCTCCTCAAGACGACCCGGACGATACCGACGGGCTGGACCTCTACGGCGGCGTACACCTCCCCACCGGACCGGACCAAGTCGAGGGTAATCCCAACGGGGCTCAAGAGCCCGCCCCCACACCGCAACAGGTGGAGATGGCGGCGCGCTCACGCAAATGTATGATTGACATGGTGGAGAATCTGTCGAAGCCGTTTTGGCCCCGGAGACCGCCGGCCTCGGTGAACCTTCCGTCTCCGTACAAGCAGGGCGGGTACGCCCCGTCCACCGACATAACCCATCGGGTGGATAAACAACCGGTCCCGGAGCCGCCGAAGGCTGGGAAGCCGTTGCCGGTGTTCGCGTCGAAAGCGAAGCAACAACAACCACAGGACGGGAATTATAAGGAGGCTGATGTACTGCTGGGTAAGCGTAAGGTAGGACTCGAGGGAGCTGCGTAACTGCAACATTCATCTATGAGTATCTTATGCGGTCATGTCATCGCGAACATCATTTAAACATTATTTAAACGGTAACCGTTACTTAAGCATTATTTAGGCATTATTTAAACAATATATATGAGATCACGGATTAAGAGAAACCCCGACACTTATCATTCTTTATTAAAGTTGGTGTCGTATAATTATCCAGTAAAAACAAAAATAAATTCGGCCAATCGGCTCCCAAAAACGTTGCCGTTATTTTTTATTTCACGCAAAAACCCAGGAAACTCTTGAATGCAAAAGGATCAAATTTCAGGTCAATATGTGTCCGGAATGTTGCTTTAGATTTCATAAGCGATTAATCCTATGGATTAATCATTTATCCAAAATTTATTTGGGCTCCGGATTTAAACCTGAGCCTCATTTTGTTCAGATCTCAAAACAACACCCGTGAAGCATTCCCCGATGAAGAAGGTTGTAGCGAAGAGGGCAGCTACCGGGGATGCTGAAAAGGTTGAGACGGAAACTAAATCAACCGACAATAAATCGAAGAAACTGTCCAGTATTACGACAGGCCACTTGGCTCCGCATTCGGTCGCGAAATACGTGAAGATACCGCCGGTCGACCACTCGCAGGAGTTCGACGAGAGCGGCCAGGCCCTGCACAGCTCCAGTTCCGCTCATGGTCTTCGTAAGTTCTCAAGTTCTCAAAAATAATCGTATTAATAATAATAATTATTATTATAATTACTACTGAAAATGATAAGTCTAGTACACAGCGAGGCAAATAAAGTTTTTGCAATATATTTGAATGTTGAAATGTGGAGGCCTAAATCCCTGCAAGCCATAAAGACATGTCTGTGAATCGAAATCAATGAAATGCAACCTTTACATTGTCCGTAAATTGTATGAAAAGTAGCAGACATATTTTATTATAGCTGCAAACAGATCTTTCAATCTTTTTTAAACACAATAATTGTGATATATAATACACAATACGTCATGACATCTTTTAAAACTTTACTTATATTCGAGGGTTAGAAAACGGAACTATTCGTTCCTGTAAACATTTACGTATGCTTCCATCACTTTCAGTATTTTTCATATTTTTCGCGCAAATTAGTATTCCCTTCTCAGTTATAAATTGGAACATTGTAAAAGTTTTATTATTCCACAATCGTATTAAATTGCGGGCGAAAAAACAGCGTTCTCTCAAATGTGAATATTCTTGCTTTACTAGTACTTTCTCTCGTGCATTCAACCACTCTATCCTACAACTTTTCTACACCACTTTTACAATTCATATACATATATATATTTAAATAATACTTCTCACACACAGCTCATCATGGAGGGAAGGATTCACCCCCGGTCTACCAATTCCCAGCCCGAGCATCACTCACAAAACGCCAAGTGGACGGAGAAGACAAGGACGACCTCAGTGGTTTCCTCCACAGCTCCCTCTCCGCACACGGACTGCGTGAGTAGCAAACTTACACTTGAGAGACTTTGTAGTAAAACCAATCATCCACGATTGTTTTTCAGTATGAGGTAAAAGTCCCAATGCTGTGTAAGTTTAAATTAGGCATAAATGCCGCGCACGGCAGGGCAACAGGGCAAAAAATTGTGACGTATATTAATCAAAATAGCAGCAAGGTTTCTTTTTCGTTTTTTTTAAAAATAAACTTTTGGTTTTTTAACAAAATTATTTTAGAATATATGTGTTCATTTCATGGTCGATTTATTCAATGCAAATTATTGACATCCAATGATGGTATAATGTGCAAACGCGGCATTATTATACCATTTCCAAACATGTGCAGTATTGGCACTTTTACCTCGTACTAGAAAGTACACTTTTTTATAAGACAATAAAGTGTCAAGATTGGCAAGTACAACTCCTTCCACAAAACAACATGCGAACGTTTGGTTTTTTAAACTAAAAACCTTCCAATTCGTTTAGAATTTTAGATTCGGACCCTTGACTGAATTCAATGCGAATTAAAATTTGTCGATTATAACTAATTAGTACTTTTAGCGAACTAAAAAATAGTTACTAAGGATGTTTAGATCAGTTTCTTTGGCTTCCTCAATTTTATTGCAGTCTAGTTTTAGTTAAAATTAGTTGGCTACTTTTCCAGATTAAAGTTTTAGTAATTGAAACTTTCATTTTAGTTTTGTTGTTGGTCGACTAAAAAAACTAACGGCAAGAAATTAGGCAATACAAGTTTCTTATTACGTTCAGTTTAGCTTTGCCGTCCCTAAATACATGTACGTGCGTTCTTTTTTGCAGAAAATATTGACGGCGATGTCGAACCGAGTGAGACCCAGGATATATCCCTTTTGATCGCTGGTCCGGAGGTTCCGCCAGCGAAGAAGCAAAAGATCACACCGCGGGCTCCTCGCCGAGAGGTGAAGACCCACGCCGAACACGAGCATGACGGGCATCCTCATGGCGTCACCAGTACCGGATACGGTCTAGGTACTGTACTGCCACTGTATTTTAAGGATGGGTTTTTAAGGGGTATGGGCGTCGTTTTTCGAAAACGTTTGATTCTAAGATTTTTAACACCCTTCCACTCCAAATTCGATTTGGATCGATTGACATCAGCAGAATCTTTTTTGGATGACAGGGGGCGGAACTATGGGTCATTTCTGCAACGTCACTTGGAAGCCCAGATTGAAACTAGCCCATAACTCCGCCCTCTGGCATCCGAAAAAGATTCCGCTGACGTCGATCAATTCCAAATCGAATTTGGAGTGAAAGAGTGTCAAAAATCTTAGAATTAAACGTTTTCACAAAACGACGTTTTGTGTGGGTTAAAGGGGTAAAAAAATAAATTGAGTTTTGTTAGAGCATAAATCAAACAATCAACTGTTGAATTGAATGGGAAATCCGCGGAGCCATCGGGGAACTTTCGAATTTTCGCCCGCTCAAACCAGAGCTCGTTTGCCAATAAAAGATTTGCTGAAATCTATTAATTTAGTCCACTATATGAAACAAAAAATTCAGACAGATCGGCGTGTCACCTACCGTTCCGTTCCCTTGTCAATCTACGACCACGCCGGGTAGGAATAATTCCGCGTCTTTCCGCGCCGCGTTCCAGACAAAACAAAAAATCTAATTCCAATGCATTATTTTATGACTATTGTACACTTATTAACAATATTTTATTACATGTATGAGTTGTAGGGGATATTCAAGCAACGACTACACTATATTTATATCCACTTTACTAGTATAGGATATTTGGCACATTGTGACTACAATAGTTGTATTCAGAATTGGTTTAAAAGTGTGACTAAAACCCTGGCTGAATTAAAAACCATTTTCTTCAGATTTAAGTTGACCAATCATACACTTTCAGACAAAAGAGTTGCTCTGAGTGGTGGGCGAAAGCCAAGTCAATTACAATGAAGTAGACTGATGATGCACTGTTCGTTACAATCCATTGATTGACTGTGGCCTGTGTACTTTACAATACCTCACAAATACCTTGACTGCCTGATCGTTTGCTCTGCCCCAGAAAGGGATACGTGAGCGATGTATCATCACAAGCGCGGAAAATTTCGGCGCTGCACCGCGCTGTTTGTTAGTTTCCGCGAGGTTCCGCGTCGAATTCAGGATTTGGAATTCCCGCGTGATTCCGCACCGCCTAAAATCTGAGTTTTTTCCGCGACCCTTTCCGCAAAGTCACGCAATTTGGACCTTTGATAGTAGCTCTTTATTGTCTTCTCGCAAGTGTCTGAATCTCTCAAATCAAACTTAATCCAATGGAGTATACCATAGCGGACACACTATTTTCCAGGGACTTGAACCTGATTTTCGTTTGCATTTCCCTGTTCGAATTATGCGAAATGTTTACAGTATGCTATTGCTTTTGTACAAAACCGGCTCCATTTTGATCTTTGAAGGCATTTAAGATAACTTTGTGAAGAGAATTTTGAGGGTTTCAACAAATAATGTTTCAGCTAAATATTCTTAAAATATAACCCACCGAAATGGGAAAACTGCTCAGCAGATGTACAGAGTTCGAGTAGAGATATGTATATATAATGTATATGCAGACCAGAGGCGTAACGGACTTTTCGGGAAGTGGGACAGCTTAGCCGGGAGAGGGGCAGTTCTTCTTATGAAAAAAAATTAAAAATGGCCCACCGCCCCCCTCCATTTAAAGTCTCCGTTACGCCTCTGGTACAGATATATATAAATATATATGCGCATAGACGTATACGAATATATACACATGGTATATATGGTTGACACATTTTCTCCTCATAGCCAACGCCCACCATTTCGACTACCGGATCCCCACAGTCCATGCCTCGCCATCTGGCTCGTCCGACGTCGACCGACCGCCATCCCCGCTCTTGACTATCGGCAATCCGGAGGATAAAGAAAAACTCGCGGGAACCGGAACACTTTCTCCTGCCCTTGGGTTGCCTCGGTCCGCTGGTTATTTGCCAGGTTTGGAGAGCCCGGATGAGATCCCTGCCGAAACGTTATCCCCATCCCCGTTGCTGACCATTGGCAAGCCTGAGGATAAGGACAAGGCGCTCGATGGGACTGTGTCTCCGGCGCTTGGCTTACCTAGTTCGAAGGGTCGCTTGCCGGAAGCTGGTCGTAGTAATGAGGAATTCATACCGATGCCGGGACCGAATGTCCATAAGCAGGACAGCTCTGTGGACACCCATGAGGAGCATGGCCACGATGGTCACCCGAATAATAGTTCCAGCTACGCTCATGGTCCAAGTTAGTAATACACCAGGATTGAAAAGTCAGGAGACAGACAAACAAACAGACAGACAGGAAGGCAGACATACAACAAAAGACAGACAGATATTCCAGATGTCACATCAAAAAGTAATCGAGCTATTAACATACGATTTACAAGTGCAATTCTTCAGCGGCTGCACATGATGACGAGTCGTCTCATGACCTCATCCCAAAGCAGGGTCATGAAGCAGCTGTCAAAACGACGACCGGAGAGACCCCTTCCAAAGCTGGCTTGAGTTTGTCCCATCAAGAACTTGGGCTAAAGAAATCAAATTCGCGAACGGCGCTCAGCACTTCGCAAGAGCTCGGAGTGCAGAAAAGCAGTTCGAAGGCAGGATTGAGCCCTTCAAAGGAACTGCCAAAAAGCAATTCCAAGACGGGATTGAGTCCATCTGAAGAGCTGGCACCGCATAAGTCGACCTCAAAGACTGGATTAAATTCATCCAGGGAACTCAGTAAGCGATAACATGCTTTTCTCATAAAACTGGCGATCTATGAACGAGCGGTTCTACTGTATATACCCTGCAAACTGTACTGGATATCCCATTTTACCTGCTCTGACCATTTAGAAGTCGTAACAAGTTAAATTAAATTTAAGGTTAAGTAAAACAAAATAACTCATTTACTTCCTTTGGTAAAGCAAGTTTCCAAAAAAAAAACGGTTTTCTAGTTTGAGTTTCCTTCCCTCTACAATATACGTGCATATATATATATATTCACTGTGAAGTGCGAACGTTTGTACAATTAAATATGTACAATATTTGTGTATCATCATTGGCATTGCATGTATTGCATGGGAACAACATACCGGTAATTATATTATAAGATTTTCAATAAATTTGCACAATATTTTGAGTAATATTACTCGAACTATATGGAAACAATATATAGTATTATACAAGTAATAAGATTGCAATATTTCCAATTAATTTGTAGAATATTTTGAGGAACAATGTTCGAAGTATATGGGTATAAAGAATAGTCGGTATTTCGGTTCACTCTCCACTTGGTCAATAAATCGGCTCACTCATGCATTTCTTTTATGGCAAGTGCTTGATTGTTTGATTCGTTGTACTATAGCCTAGTATACTATAGCACTTCTGGAAATCAAACGATCAAGCGAATGTCATGAAAGAGAAATCCATGAGTGAGCCGATTTATCGACCAAGTGGAGGGTGAGCCGAAATACAGACTTGGCCTCATACAGTATTTAGTATTCTACCAGTAATTAGCTAAAACAAAAAAATGTCGTACAATGTATGGACAAAATTACCAACAGGGAAATTGTCAGAGAATGAAGAGAAATAACTGCAGTAATAGTTAAAAGTCAGCAGCAAACTTATTGCAAGATTATCAATTATTATGATTGTGTATTTGTTTTTTAATTTGCTTCTAAATTCACAAAATTTCTGTTGTAGTCGCTGCTAAAGACTCGAAGAACGATGCTACGGCGGATAGTTCACAAGCACCGGCAGCATCGCCCGCCCTGGTACTCCCGGGAGATGGCACTCCGCTGACTGACGAGATCAAACCCGCTTCACCCGCGCTAGACCTCCCGCCCATGAGCACAGCTGAAGCTCCAGCTAGTGGAGAGATAAAACCACCGTCGCCGGCCCTCGAACTAACTGGGCCGTTGGCGGTCGACACCATGGCTACCCCGAGCAACGAACCCAAACCGGCATCACCGGCGCTTAATCTCCCGCAGGCGCCAGAAACTGTGGTGGATCCGTCAGCGGGTCCAGCTCCAGACACTAAACCTGCATGAACAATTGCTTAGTACGTCCTGTCGTGATTGAGCAGCCAAGTTGATTTTTATCAAAACTAAAAAGATGTCTAAATAAAGTGACTATTTTGTCATTATATTTGCTGGATGGACAGATAGACAGCCAAGAAGGCAATCAAGGCAATCAAGTCTGGAGACAGAAAAGCAGTCAGACAGACAGACAGAACAAACAGACAAACAGACAAACAGACAGGCAAGCAGGCAGACAAACAGACAGATAGACAGACAGACAGAGAGACAGAGAGACAGAGAGACAGAACAAACAGACAAACAGACAGGCAAGCAGGCAGACAAACAGACAGATAGAAAGACAGACAGACAGACAGACAGACAAACAGACAGACAGACAGACAGATGTGACCAACCTAGGAGTAACCAGCCAGACGTCATCAGCATAACAGAGTAAAATGCAAAACAGATCAACAAACCAATTCAACAGATCTATTCTGTGCTGAAATAATTTCACGTAAAGATCTTATTTGTGTTTCTGTAAAATCTAATTGCATGATGAGCCCTGACGGCCTTCTCATCTCCTCAGAGATATTTGTGTGGTGATTTACCATTTATTCCAGCAATTACCCATATACAGAATTACACCACGAACACTTGCGCAGTGCGCACCTTGATTGATATGGATTACATTTCTTCGAGACAAGCACACCAATAACCAGTCACCATCTTAGCTCTCGTCAAAGGATTACTCGAATTAATAGATGTAAGTGGAATGCGGCCGGAAGGATCGTCCCCATGCATCTGACGCGCAAGAAGTGCCCATGATCAACGCTATTCTACGCGCCGGGACTGAAATAAATAATCCTCCGCTCTTTATCGATCCACATGGATCCTCTATCCCCAGAACAATAATTCGAAAGATTAGATAGATGGATTCGTCTCTCAAAAGATGGATAGCTAGATGGTCAGGCATCCCCGTCCCAGATGATGAAAAAATGGAAGCTCATACCGCTACGAAATGAGATGGAGAAGAGAATTACCAGTAATAGTGAGGGAGGACAAGGTGGCGAGAAAGAGTTTCACTGCTGAGTTCCTTCCATCTCTGGATGTGAACTTTGTTTTCTCCTAAACTTCTTGCTTCCCAATGTGACCTTGATCCGTTGCTCAGTAAATGCCCTCTCGTCTCGGCGCTGGCGTCCTTCTTCCTTCTTTTGTATGATCTGGCGCTCCGTCTCTGCAGAAACGTAAAGTCATGAATGTTGTTCTCTTTCTCGCCGTTAATTTCACACAGTCTAGGGAAAAATCCTAGTTTCACAGCCTGACCTTCTGTCACTCCTGTTACGCCGTTGAACATGTTTCAACTTTCCGTAAACCCTCCATTCTCACTGTCTGGCCTTCCGCCTGTTAGGGAACCAATTCATCTCATCGGCTAGCTTTCCGACCTTCCTCAATCCTTCCTATCTTCCCGTCTTGTCATCCTTCTAGCCGGCAACCCACCCATCTCATCGTCTTGCCTTCCGTGTCTGCACGAGCCTTTCTGTTTCACCGTCTGTCTCACCGTCTCTCCGTAAATCTCTTCCTCGAAGTGTCTAACCTTCCGGCTTTCCACAAGCCCTTCTGTCTGGCCATTTCGTCATCTGCCTCTCTGTGAACCCTTTCATTTCACCGTCTAACCGTTCGTCTCTTGGCAAGCCATTCTGCTTCAGCGTCTGTCCATCCGCCTCTCCATAAACCCTTCCATCTCATCCTGTAGCCTTCTGTCTCTCTGTTTTGGATATTACGCAAGTGTGAGGAATGTAATACTTGTCCCCACTTTTGCCGGCGGGAATAATCGAGCTAAATTCGTCCCCTTGGCGGGACGGAGCAGGTAGTTTATATTACCCAAAGCGTGGCAGGTGTATCGCATATCGCACTCACAGTCAAGCGGGGACCGCCACACCAACAGAGTAGCCTACCTACCTCACAACCGGGAGCTGGTAGACTGTCAACAACAACGTCGACGACCGCGTGCTTCTGCTGACGATGTTGCCGCTGCAACCAGCAATATACCTCGTATACCTGACTCTATTGGCTGTTGCTGTCGGTATGAGTTTCGAGTTACCCCCGTGCATTAGTGTTGGACTGGTGGAAACATGAGAAGCTCCCCCTGAGCCAGGATATACTGCGACGTGGACTCTCTCGACGGAATTGTATTGTACCAACACTATATCTACTGAACAAATGTGCATTGCAGACAGAGGCGAAGGGTCTAGAGTTTATATTACCTTTTAAATGGAAAAGCAAGAAATCGCAGAAACTTGTGTGCGACAAATGAAGAGCTGCTGCTGTTTTTGGTAAAACAATCAAAATCACACTAGAAGAGGAAGTCAAATGACCAGATACACATACATAGGCACAGATACATGCTTTGAA
>LRSR01000471.1:0-13035 GCA_001579985.1 Hypsibius dujardini
CACTTTCTGCTTTTATACAAAAAATAGATATATATATCTTTGTGCATCTGCTACGCCTTACTTTGCCCCTGAATCGGCAAAAGTATCCGCCCATTGATTGGGATCGTAAAAAGAAGCCCGGAATTGTTGTGCAAAGTCAGAGTACGTCACATCGGGTGCGAAGTTGTCGGAAAAGTACTTCACAACGACCGGATCTTTCTGCCCTTTCCAAGCCCACCAAACCCTGTGAACAGGAGAGTGAAAGATCAACTTTATATTCAGGACATCTATTTCAGTAAAGAAAAGATACCTTGAAATTCTTATTTTTTCAATGATAAAATAAAAATTTATAATATTATGAGTATTTTTCATAATTTTTTATATACTTTAAACTGATATTTGGTTAATGCAGTACGTACCACGCGACGTACGAATGACCGTAACCAATCTGACTAAACACGCCCCAGTGGATGAATATTCCGAATTTGCTTTCGTCGAACCACGCAGGCAGCGGTCGCGTGTCGAGAGACTCCCATGTTGGGTCGTAGTGTGCAGCTCCAGCGCCGGTAAAAAACACAACGAGTCCTAGACAGAAAACTGTGCCGCGATCAAACATTTTTTGGCAGGCGGAAAAACGATTGGAGAAAATAATAGGTCATTTTCTAAATTTGCCTCAATCAAAGTAGGGCAATTAGTCTGTAGTGCAGCTGCGAAGTCGTCGTGCCTGGGCGATAAGAAAAGAAACGAGATAAGAGCTGTGAATTACTGACAACCAGAAAGTCTGCAAAGTTTGTTGTCATCCGCGTTCGTTTGAGGTGCCATAAAATATTTGCCTAACGTGAAACGTCTGCGATTGCCGGACCGATATCCTTCGAATTCGCTCGGTAGTTCGTCTAACCGAGGTCGAAATCATTTCTCGCCTATCGACGTTAGCATTCGACCGAAAGATCAACCGGCGCGTCAGAAACACCTTGGAAGGACATGCGCTGCTACGGTGTTCACAATTCCATACAGATTTACAGTTTAAAGCGCTATTGAGCGTCCAACTGACATAATAAGAGGCGAAAGTCCCAATGCTGTTGTTAGGTCTACCAACCGGAAGTTGGATAGGTAACAAGTTTATCAGACTGAAAGTATAGATATGTAAAGATGAGAACTGGAAGAAAGGAAAGAAAAAGTATAACAGCCGCTAAAACTAATAAAGCATATGATTATATAGTAAGTGTTTAACTATAGAACTTAAAACAAACAGCACATACATCAGAATTACATACAAGTAATGCATCAGAATTACATACAAGTAATACATTAGAATTACATACAAGTAATACATCAGAATTACATACAAGTAATAAATCAGAATTACATACAAGTAATATATCAGAATTACATACAAGTAATACATTAGAATTACATACAAGTAATACATCAGAATTACATACAAGTAATACATCAGAACTACATACAAGTAATACATCAGAATTACATAAAAGTAATACATCAGAGTTACATACAAGTAATACATTAGAATTACATACAAGTAATACATTAGAATTACATACAAGTAATACATCAGAATTACATACAAGTAATACATCAGAATTACATACAAGTAATAAATCAAAATTACATACAAGTAATACATTAGAATCACATACAAGTAATACATTAGAATTACATACAAGTAATACATCAGAGTTACATACAAGTAATTCTGATGTAACAGCAGAATAGAGTTAATAGGGTAGATAGACTCACTAACTAAGCAAGGTACTAGTGAGTAAAAGAGCTATAATGATTGGATATGGGGACTTGTCGGGCGTGGTCCAACACTGCACAAGTTTTGATTTGGGCACAAATGCCGCGCACGACAGTGCAAACTGGGCAGAATTCTGACGTATATCAATCAAAATAGCCACAAGGTTTCTTTTTCGTTTTTCATTTTTGAAAAAATGAATTTTCAGCTTTTTAGTAAAATTATTGTAAAATATGTGTGTTCAAACTACGGTCGACTTGTGAAATCCAAACTATCGACAAAGAATGATGGTTTAATGTGTGAACGCGGCATTTTTCCCATTTTAAAACTTGCGGAGCTTTGTGAATTTTAGCATTGGGACGTACAGCAAAGGGTTTTGAGGCCAAAACATATTGAAGATACGGTAGATCTACATAGATCATGCTTTTGAAGTTGTATTCCTTCAAAGTACAGTAAGAGCAAAAACTACAATCACAATTTGAAGCTCAGACAATAGGAAAGAATTTTGCGCTAAAACATTTTTTCTTTAAAAGGTAAATTCCCTACGTCAACGGGCAAATTAATATCTGCGAATTTTGCTGTGTCTGCGAAAATGCTCCGGCAGTTGCATCACTCTTTGAGGGCGTGGTTTATTGTTGAGATGCGTCAGTTTGAGAACACAGCCCCATGCGTGGGCGGCGGGAAGGTCTTGCAGCGGCGGAAGAAGAATCTCGACTCCTTCCGCTTGAACACGGTGTCGCAGCGCCGAAGGATAGCCCGGAATGGTGATGACGGTCTTGCTGGTCACTTTTGGCACGCCTAAAACGACGGTTGCGTTGGAGCTCCACGTGAGCATGATGGCGTAAACGTCCACCCCGTCGGCGCTTTTTTTGCTAGTATACCTGAAAACCGACTTTTTTCTCGACTTTTTTAAATGATGAAAATTTGCCCTCAATTATTTTCGTACCAAACATTTTTGGTGAATGTGTCATTCTGACTACTCCACGGAAGGGTCTTGTAAATGGCTTCGTTGTTCACATCCATCCATTGTCCGAGCTGGGTGAGGCGCTCCTGGAAGATTGCCGGGATGGCTCCGTCACCGGTCGGTCCAATCTATCAATAACTCATAAGCATGAAAATAAATTAAATATTTAAATAAATTTAACTAACGAACTAAAAAGTGTGATAGAAACAAATAGAATACAAATTTATAGCGCAGAAAAAATGGCTGCAAGAAAATTAAGAAAATCAAATTAATATTAAAAAATTAATTAAAAGTCCAAAAATGAGACGCGAAGACTTACATTCAACAAGAGATTTCCGCCACAGCTGAAATTGGAAGAAAAACAATATTTCGTTCTGTTGTTTTATTTTTTCACTCCCAATTCTCCATTTTTTACTCCCATTTTCTTGTACCTGACTGTGGCAGCGAGATTGCCGATGAGAGCATTGATTGTCATCACGTCGGCGTTGTTCATGTTCCGCCTGTATCCCCAACTCTGAGTGTCTAGGGTCAAACAGTTCTCCCACTTTCTCGTTTGCAGTACTCCTGAAAATTGGCTAAAATTAAAACCAAATCGACCAAAAGTAGACTGATATAATTAATATCTCGCCATTCGAATTATTTCTTCTCTTAATAAATTTATATTGGTACCTGGATTGTATCTATCCGTGCAGGTCAAATATCCTCCGTGATGGCACATGATATTGGCGCCCCAGCGATCGTTCGTCACAACCGAATCCTTCACCGGCCTTACAAAAAAAAAGAAAACTTGAATAATAAGGAATTAAAAAATTAAAGAAATTATACAAAAATCGTAAGAAATTACGCTGGGAAAAAAACTAAGCCGCTTTTACGCACGGCAACTTACGATTCATTATAGAGCCACGCCAGGAAGTCTGTGCTGTTCCAATACGTGTCCGGAGCTTCCCAATCTGCAGTACAAACGACAACCTTTTTAACGAGAATCTAACTAACCTCCGACAGATAGTCAGATGGGCAGACAGACAGACATATATAAACAGAGAGACAGACAGAGAGACAAACAGACAGAGAGACAAACAGACAGACAGACAGACAGACAGACAGACAAACAGACAGACAAACAGACAGACAGACAGATAGACAGAGAGATAGACAAAAACACAGACAGGCAGAGAGACAGAAAGAGAGACAGACAGAGAGACAAACAGACAGACAGACAGACAGACAGACAGACACGCACCTCCGTCGCTCCAAATGACGTCTGGTTTGTATGTATTGACCAGTTCGTACAGTTCCGGCAAGGTTTTCGACTGCAATGGAAAGGATCGACTTGATTGAGATGTGAATGAAATTAAACGAAAACATAATTAATATAAAAAATCTGTGACTTTTGTGAATTCTTGGGTTGTCCAGTTGTTGGCTTTATCCCGAAGGTAAAGGGGATGGAACCATTCGTACAAGGAGTGATAAAGTCCGTAGTGGACTTTCGTCCGGTTCCGCACAGCGGTCGCTAGTTCCCCGACCAAATCACGCCGCGGACCGACATCCATTGCGTTCCAGTTGAAAGAATATCGAGATGGCCACAAGGTGAAGCCCTCGTGATGCTTTGCCGTAAGTGCGAGATATCTACGAAATTTGAATTTTGTCAAAAAAAGTCTTTCTTTCGGTACTCAAATCATGCTAAAAAAAACAGTGACAAAATAAGAAATACCTTACGTAATTTTTCATAAACGAAACTTTTCACAGCCTAGAAACCAATGTCTTCTTTCTTTTTATTATAAACAAACACGTTTAGCTTACAATTTAGCTTTTGTTCAAATTGGTTGAGGATTCTTTAGAGACAAAAATTTTTAGTTAGTTTTTTAATGCCCTAAAAACAAGATTTGGTTGAATTTGTTCAATTTCGTCAGGAGGTGCATAAAAAAATTTGCTCAGGTTTCACGAGCCCTTCCCTTCCTTCCGAGCTCAAAAACGTTAGAAATTTTGCGACCCAGAAAACTGGATTTGCTGCAAGTTGAGAAAGGTTGTGAAAATTTAACAAATGTCGTTGAAAAAATAAACCCTCTTTCGATGATGAATGATTTCGCAGATGTGCATGACCCACTTGAGCTTGGTTGACATTCACGAGGCAAACAGCTTGCCTGTAAATGTCACACAGAAATTGATCTGCCAGAAATTCCGCGCACGGGCGGCGTTCGCACACTTTTCCATCATTCTTTGCTTCCAAAATCGACAATAAATCAGGCAAGCAAATTCTGCAAACTGGAAATTCAAACTTTTAAAAGTGAAAAACGAAAAAGAAGCCTCATCGTTGTTTGGCTTGATTTGATTTGACACGTTTGATTTAATTACGTCGCGACATGCTCTTTCGTGCATTAAGCTTTTCACCTCGTATTTGATTTGATTTATTCGATAGCACACAGAATTCGCTGGACAATAGTAAATATGTTGGCTACAATAAAAGTTGAGATCAACTTTTTAAATCGATCAAGGCTAGAACGCTGCCACAGCTCTTCATTCACATCTTCTCGTGTTTTTTTTCACTTTTTCCGTGTACAGAATTTTCAATCTCGAACAAAATTAAGTGTCTCTCAATGTGTTTTATTCTCCGCAGAAATTTTCTTCCGCAGCGTCCGTCCACACTCTTCCAATGCCTAATCACCAAGCTTCATCAGTTCTTTTAAAGTTCTTACTTGGCTCCGGATGCGGCGATGAGATCAGCCCACTGATTGGCGTCGAAGAAGCTCGCGGTAAACTTCTGGGCAAAGTCCGCGTACGTCACATCGGGCGGGAAGTTGTCTTGGAAGTACTTCACAACCGCCGGGTCCTTCGTGCCTTGCCAGTACCACCAGACCCTATGGAGCGAAAGATATTGCAGTGAAAGTGAAAGCATTTTCTCGTCCCGTTGTACAGTCGTCCCCACATTGTTCTCCAGTCACGTGCTTTTTCCTACATAAAAATAAGTCAAACTCCGCCCCCAAATGCACACTTCGGGTCAAGCAAACCACACCCACTAGTCAATCAAAAACGTCCGACACTATAAATAATCAAAACATAAAAAAACTTTCCGATGGGATTTGCTTTCCTCGAGTTATAATCAATAATTTGAAAGCAAGAAAAAAGTCATGTCCAGAGGGCAGTGAACTTTCAGACAGCGGTAGAAACAGCTGTTCGGTGAATTTGAGACAAGTCCCACAGGCTCACATAACGTTATTGTACGTGCGACTTGACCGGGACTTGTCTCAAATAAATTGTGATCGTTATCTTTTGCACGATTTGGTTTGCCATGGGCGACATAAGTTCAGCCTGTCTAGACAGTGTTTCTTTTATTGACCCAACCGGCCTGCCACAACAAACGGCGCATGCGTGCACCTGATTTTTGTGCAACCAGAGAACAATGTGAGGACGACTGTATGCGTAGTGTTTGTTTCAGGCAATTTGGAATATTTTTGACCGAGACACGAAACGTCTAAATCCTCAGCAAACGTGCGAGATTCGACAATGCTTTTGAGACAAACTTTGTCACGCCCCTGCGCTGAGCACATATTAATGGAAAAATTGAAACGCTTGATTATTTCCAATTCTGTTGGCTACAAAATGTGCGGTCGTGAATAGGTTCTGAATCTCATCGTGGCTTTGCTGTGAATCTTTTTATGGACCCCGTTGGAAATAGTGCGTGGCCAAGCATATTACAGAATTTGTTCGCCGGAGAAAAAACCGCTCTTGCTCAGTATTCTTCCTTTTATCAAAACTCTGAAACAGCTTTTTTTTAAGCTCTGTTATTGAATTTATCTTGAGCCACAAATTCAACTTGATCACAGCGTTGGGTTTTTATGGAGCGGTCAATCTTGATAACCCTTCAAAATTGCACAACTCGCAACGATCCCGAGTCTCAGTTCATTAAAATTCAATTCATTTCAGTTCAGTTCAATTCATTTTGTAGCAAGATTCAGTTTTTGCCTATTTAAATTTACGTGATAACCAAACATCATGGCGGAATATTAATATCAAAATGGGTGCGAGCATGCGTCGCGTGAGAAGCTGAGCACCGCCGAAGCAAAGATCTCTTTTCGATCTTTTCAAAAAGCAATTTCTATGACAAAATCTTCCTAAATTTCTGTCAGATTACTGAGAAAGATTACTTCCCAAGTAATCTGTGTGTAATATGGAAACCACGCCCGAGGCTTCGCTGTCCTGTTTTTGGTCGCCTCTTCTTTCTCGTATTCATCCGAGAATTAATCTCCTTGAAGCGAAATCCGACTGCCGATAAAACTTCGCATCTTCTCAACATTAAGTTGAATTCTTGCGTTGCAGCCGATAATTCTCTCAAAAATTCACCCACCCACCCTCGCCTGTTTTCTTGTTTAAACATGTGTATTTGTTGTATTTTACCATGTTAACAACCTTAAAAATTTTGAATAAAAATTTAATTTTTAGAAGTGTTAACAAAACTTGATTTTTGTCTGGCATTTTCCAGAAAATAGTTAGTACCTCACTCTTCCGCCTGTATTAGATGCTCATGTGGACAGGCTTCATGACAAAAAAAGTTTCGAGAAAGTGTCATTAGTGGTGGCAGAGAAATAACGCTTGTAGCTACGTACCATTCGCTGTTGTAGCCAATTTGGCTGAACACGCCCCAGTGGATGAATATCCCGAGTTTGCCCTCGTCAAACCATGCCGGCAAGGGTCGTGTGTCGAGCGATTCCCAGGTCGGATCATACCGAACAGCCTCTTTCGCTGAGCTTTTTAAAGCCCATTGCAAACCCAGGACGACGACGAGGAGGCAAATCGTTATCCCGTTGCGCGGCATACCAAGAGGGAAAAAAATGTACGAAAACTTTTTTGAGTGGATTATTCAAAAGAGGACTTCATAAATGGGCAAGACATAATGAAGGCTTTTAAAAAGAGAGTTCATCAATCTCGTCTCTTGTTCGTTCGGTATTGCAGGAACGTTGATTGTCGTGTATGTGAATGATAGGGGCAGAGATAACCCCCGAGAACCCAAACAAATCAACAGTCAACTCATCCGGATTGCGGATTATTACACTGTGTCGTCCGTTCGTTGAGTTGAACGTTAAGCGATTGTGCAGGCAGATAAGTCAAGAATTTCCCATTACAACAGACGACAACATCAGCGACCGCGAGGTCATGCACCACCGTTCGAGACCGAGAAACAGCTCACGCAATCAGGCTGACACGAGAGAGAGAGAGAGACAGAGAGAGAGAGAGAGAAAGAGAGACAGAGAAAGAAAGAGAGAGAGACAGAGACAGAGAGAGAGAGAGATCCTTCCCCATGGCGAACCGGTTTGGATAGAGAAAATGCCTTTGCCTGGGCCTTCATTGAACAGGCAAGAGTATTTTATGCTCGCTGCGGTAAAGCCCGTTTACGTTCAAAACAAAAATTGAATTAAAAATATATTATAATGAAGCAATAAAAAATAACAAAGAACGTTAATAAATTAATAAACAATTAATAACGACCTTTAATAAATTATTACAAATTTATATGGATTACACGAAGTGATAAGTCCTTTTAATAATTATTGAAATGTACAGGGAATTAATATGTTCGAATTTTGCTGTTTCGGCGATATCGTTCCGGCAGGGCCATGATCCTCTTGGGACGGTGCTTGTTGCTGAGCTGGGTCAGCTTCATCACCACTCCCCAGGCCTGCGGCGCGGGAATGTCCTGCAGCGGTGGCAGGGCAATTTCGATGCCTTGGTCGAGGGTGCGGTATTTGAGCGCGACCGGGTAGCCGAGGATGTTGATGACGGTGTTGGCGGAGACCTTGGGCGCGCCCAGAACGATGGTCGCGTTGGCGCTCCAGTTCAGGATGATGGCGTAGACGTCCACACCGTCCGCGCCCTTCTTACTCGTGTACCTGCAAACAACCAGTCATCATGGCGAGGGAACAAGCAGAAGGACTTTCACTCAAATTATTTCCCTATCTCTAACAGAAAGAATTTATTCAGGAATCGATATAGATAATTAAAATACAGCAAGTATACTAAGAAAAGCAAAGAATTCACGTATCCGTTAATTAAATTAAAACGGAAAACGGGCAAAAAATGTGTGGGACTTCGGCTTTTTAGATTTACACACTTTGCGTAAGATTCACATGCATTGTGTTAGGTTAACACGCTAGAATATTCACTGCTTACCAGACGTCTTTGGTGAGGGTGTCGTTTTGTTTGCTCCAAGGCACGCTCTTGTAAATGGCTTCGCCGTTTACCTCCATCCATTGACCCAGCTGAGTGAGACGCTCTTGAAAGATGGCTGGGATGGTTCCATCACCAGTCGGTCCAATCTGAAATATTAAACGTAACGAGACCAAAAGTCTTTAGAAACTAAGTTTTAGTTGACTGGGATTAGTTGATTAGTTGAATTGATTAGTCGATTAATTCGAGGTTTTGCCATCCCTACGCATCATGGACCATTTTACGGAGACCTACGTTTAATAAGAAGTTTCCGCCGCAACTGCAATATTTGAATAAACAATTAGCGGCAGTTCAGTTGAAAAGTGATGTCTGAGTTGCACACTGCACCTGACGGTAGCAGCAAACGTGGCGATGAGGTCAGTGATGGACAGCACGTCCACGTTGTTGATATTGCGTCGATATCCCCAGCTCTGATCATCGAGGGTCATGCAGTTTTCCCACTTTTTCGGCTGCAGGGTACCTGAAAAATAACGACTCAAAATGAAAGTTCACACGGAAAATATATCTACTGTAGTGTGAACCGTGCTTTTGACGGTAAAGTGAACCCTATACCTGGGTTGTACTTGTCTGTGCAGGTGTAATATCCACCATGGTGACATGGAATGCCGGCACCCCAGCGATCATTCGTCACTACGGAATCCTTCACTGGCCTACAGAGGTGATGATGCACGTTAGCACAACAATGTCACTACAGAATTCCATCTGGCAAAATGGACATACGATTCATTGTAAAGCCACGCAGCAAATCCGGTACTGTTCCAATAGACATCAGGAGCCTCCCAATCTGCAATGCTTCAAAAGTCTAAAAAAATACAGACATACACAGACAGACAGACAGACAGACAGACAGACAGACAGACACGCACCTCCGTCGCTCCAGATGACGTCTGGTTTGTAGGCATTGACAATTTCGTGAAGTTCAGGCAGAGTTTTGGACTACAACAGCGACGGCCCTTTGTTAACGTTTAGGACCTAACTCGAAAGTGAGATATGGTTTAGCCCTACAAACGGAAAGTCTTGGGTTTTCCAGTTGTTGGCCTTATCTTGCAGGTAGAGTGGATGGAACCACTCAAACATCGAATGATAAAGTCCAAAATGCAAGTCTGTTCGGTTGCGCACAGCATTGGCCAAGTCTCCCACCAAGTCGCGATGGGGACCGACATCCATCGCGTTCCAGTTGAAGGAGTAGCTGGACGGCCACAGAGTGAAGCCTTCGTGGTGTTTGCTTGTCAACACGACATACCTACAATTATTCCAACATGCATTAACATACAGAAATATATTTAAAATTATTTCCTACATTTTGTCTTGTTTCGCTGTTGGATCCACAGAGAAGCCCCTTGGTTCAATAAGCCCTTACTTACTTGGCACCGGATGCAGCAAACAGATCCGCCCATTGATTCGGATCGAAGAATGAGGCGCCGAATTGCTGAGCAAAGTCAGCATAAGTGACATCCGGTGGGAAATTATCTCTAAAGTATTGAACTACGTCCGCATCCTTGGAGCCTTTCCACGCCCACCAAACCCTCAAATTAGATAACAAATAAACATCTGGTTACAATAGAATGATCTAAGAGACAGAGCAGGACATTTTACAAAGTCAAAGGTAACCGTGTCTGTGAATTTTGTTTTTTCATGAAATGTTAATTTAAATCCTAAATGTATAATTGATTGATTGTTCCACTCTTGATTGTTAGAGTGGGAAATGAAAGTCTGCTTTACCATTCACTGTGGTAGCCGATCTGACTGAAGACACCCCAATGGATGAAGATGCCCAGTTTACTCTCGTCAAACCACGTAGGCAATGGCCGGGTGTCCAGAGACTCCCATGTAGGATCGTAGTGAACAGCTGCGGCGGTGATGGCGCAGCTCAGCAACGTCACTCCCAGTAAAATCTGCAAATGCAGGCGCATCGTGGTAATGCGGAAACAACTCAATGGCAAAATAATCCCAGGAAAATTGGAGAAATAAACTTGGATTTCAGGCGTCTGCGGGGTTATAATGAAATATACCCTGGTCTGGGGGGTTATAATGAAATATACCCTGCTTCAGTCGAACAACATCGTGACGGGTGATTTTGGTGCGCTGATAATGGACAAGGCCGTTGCTCGCTCAATTTGTTCACAAAGGAGTTATAGTGTCTGAGACGACTTCCAGGCAGCATTGTGATAAGGTCGCAGCTGCTGTTGGTGCTTGGTTTTCCGTTGGGCTTCCGTTGCAGACGTGCGACCAGTGATTGCGGTGACCGATAGTGCTTTGTGTACTTTGTGCATTCTCTAAAGTGTATTTTACTTCTGCACGGTTTGAACCGGCGAAGTAGGTCATGTGACTTGTGTCACAAGCAAACTGTCAGAGGAGTGAGGACTCGATGTCATGATATGAGATCCTACCTACTGTACTGCTACGGTTTTAAGGGTGGATTTTTTGCCCTACCAGTAAATTACTGACCCCCCCCCCCGGTCCAACTTTTGTTCACTGGTTTTGCTGCGCTTTTGGTGGGCCGAATCAATCAACAGTCAACATGAGCCGTGGCGTTACTCAATCAAGAATCAAGTCGGCCGTTGATGAACGGAAGTGAATCCGTGACGTCACTTACAGTCTATCAGGGCTGGGCGGGGCTAACCCACCCTTTAAATCGTGGCAGTACAGTACAACTGTTAAAGACAATCCGGAAATGCGAGTTTTTGGAGGTAGGGTGTTCATTCCTTTTGGCATATCAGCGGACATACCAAGCCGTAAACGGTCGCGAAGCTGCCAGAAAATACCTCCACATAAATAGCAACCAATTACAAAATTATTAAGGACGTGGCAGCTAGTTAAAATAAAACAGACAAGAAGAAAAAAAGATTCTAAGGCGATCAAGGTGGAAGGATAAGAGGAGAAATGAGACTGCAAGCGACGGTAGGTCGTTTTATAGGCTTGTTCAGCAGAATATTATTCCGACTGAGAAAGGAGGTCCGGTCAGTTGTCCAGTTCTTATTGATCCGTGGCGCTATGGTCAGCAAAAGTCCCTCTCACAAGGGGTTTGAACGGAAGCGCTCACGTCAATCAGTCTAAATTTTTTTTGCAAATAGCATATAAATTATGTAGATTTTAGAAAAAAATTTCATCTGCCGGCGAGTTTTAGTCTTGGCGGAAAAAAAATCCAAAGTTCCATGAGCACAATGCTGTCTTGTTCGTAGACTTCAATGATTGATTGTTTGATTTTTGGTAGCTTATTTACGATCGTATTTGATTCAATTTACTACACTTACATGCAAGAAATAAACATTTTTTTTACGCCCATAAAGACCTCAAACAATCAATTTCAAAAGAAGTATAAGAAATCTGTAACAATAAACATTTTCAGTTAGTTGTAGTTATCTGTCACGATATTTTTTCCTAGTTTATTTGTTGGTGAATTTTGCATCAGAATCAATCATAGCTATAATGATGTTGAATCTGGCCGTGCTGCAGTTTTTAGTTCTTCAAAATAATTCCCAACGGTTTCTCTTACAATAATTATCTTCAAATATGAGTTTCAGTTTAGAATCTGTTTAAAAGATAAGTTATAAAACCTATTCAAATGGTTCGAGCGTCTCAACCAGTCAATCAATCATTGAAGCCTACGACCAAGACAACAGTATGCTCCTGGAACTTTGGATTTTTTTTCCGCCAAGACTAGAGCTCGCCGGCAGATGACATTTTTTCTCTTAAATCTACATAATTTATGCTATTTTTAATGAAAATTCAGGCTGATCGGCGTGAGCTTTTCCTTTCCGACTCCTTGTCAGTTATATGCAGATTTTGGCGATAGCTAAATCTCCTTCACGACCATCCTGTTGTCTATAAGCGGCCACTACCGTCCCGTATAAAGTACATGGTGCATTGTTCGAAAAATGAAATGAAATTGATCGAAATTGTTGAAATTGTCCGAAAAATGGTCTGCGGAAGTGATCATTGTTGTTTTACGGCTTGCAGTTTTGTAGGAATCTTACGTGATGAAATTGGGCGAGATGACTGTACTAGTTTATATTAAATACTTGCTGCAACTCAACAAGTAATAATTAAAAAGTGAATAATCCATTCTATAGGTATAATAATAATAATAATAATAATAATAATAATAATAATAATA
>LRSR01000472.1:0-13238 GCA_001579985.1 Hypsibius dujardini
GGCAGACAGACAGACAGACATGTAGGCTGACAGCCAGACAGACAGACAGACAGACAGGCAGACATACAGACGTATAAACAGACAGATGATTTGGATAAACAGACAAACAGATAGACATATGGTTTAGGCAGGAAGACAGACAGTGATTACAATGTAATTCATGTTTAGACTTACGTGTTAAAAAAGGGAAGGCGTCCACACATCATTTCGTACATCACCACACCCTGTAAACAAGTTTAATAGACGCAGTTAAATTTCACGTGGTATCAGGTACGAATTCAGTTTCATTACAGCAAGCGGGAAAAAGGCAAGCAGGATAATAAGGTAAAATGAGTGGACAAACAAAAAGAAAGGAAAGCCCCGTAAAGACAAGTAGTTACACAGGAAAGTTAGAAAGATATAACAAGACAGCCATCCAGGCAAATAGAGACAAGACAGCCATCCAGGCAAATAGGCAGATTCAAGCAAATAGGCAGTTAGACCTGTACGCACTCCGGCAGTCACTTACCAAGCCCCACCAGTCGACAGCTCGGCCGTAGTCGTTTTCGTCCAGCACTTCCGGTGCGAGATATTCCGGCGTGCCGCAAAACGTCTTGGTTCGAGCGCCATACGTGATGTACTCCTTACATAACCCAAAATCGGCAATCTTGATATGACCGTCCTTGTCCAGTAATAGGTTCTCCAACTTTAAATCCCTGTACACCACACCCTGCTCGTGGAGGTAACCGATCGCTGAAAGAATTTCCGCAGAGTAGAACCGAGCCTTATCCTCTGAAAATATTCGCTCACGCGAGAGATGAAAGAAGAGTTCCCCTCTAGAGAGACAACGAACAGTATTAGTTGGAGCAATATAAAATATACTCATCCTGAAATCTGTCTGTCTGTCTGTCTGTCTACCTGCCAGTATGTCTGTCTGTCTGTCTGTCTGTCTGTCTGTCTGTCTGTCTGTCTGTCTGTCTGTCTGTCTGTCTCTCCGTGTGTCTCTTGTCTGCCCGTCTGCCTATTTTGCCTGTCCTTCCGTCTGTAAATCAGTTGGCAAGTCAAAGTCTGCACCGAAAGAGAAACGCACCCATTAACGTATTCCATCACAAAGCAAAGGCGATCGTTGGTCTGGAACGAATACTTCAGCTGGGTAATGAACGGATGCCGGCAGTTCTGTAGGACTCGGTTCTCCGTCAGTGTGTGCGCCACTTCATCCTTGGCGATGATGACCTCCTTTTTCAGGATCTTGATGGCGTACAGCTGAGCCGATGACTTCTCCCGGCATAAAATCACTTTGCCGAATGTCCCCTTTCCTAGCATCTTGATAAACTCGAAATCTTCCAGGGTGATCTTTCGCCCGTCTTTATGGGGCTTACAGGAGGTGCCGATGGCGACCGGTCGGTCTGGCGCAGAGGCATCCTACGGAACAGTAGCCACTTTGGCAAAGCCCATTAAGGAAGCCAGCAGACAGACATACAGACATACAGACATACAGACAGACAGACAGACAGTCAGTCAGGCAGACAGACAGGCAGACAGACAGATAGACAGACAGACAGACAGACAGTCAGGCAGACAAACAGGCAGACAGACAGACAGACTGATGGACCGCCTACCTGGAATGCGACATCCACGTCGGCAGGTGGCGAGTACCCGGTCAGGTTTTCTGCAACGGACTGGATGGAGGTGCACCTGGGAGCACATCAAAGGTTATGGAAAACAATCCAACACGGTTGCGGCTAAAAAGCGCGATGCTCGGCTTGGGAATTCTGAACGAACCATTGGTTGCGGTCCGCGTCGTTTTCGGCGTTAAACATCCGTTCTATCACTGTAGTCAACTGTAAGCCTCGTACGAGGAAGGTGTTAGGCTTCGGCTTATCCACCTGCAGAGACAAAACAGTGACAGTATTCGTAATCACATCGGCAACAAGAAAGCTAAATTACGACACGCCCATCTCTGCTAGAACGCAGCAATTGTAATTGAAGAACAATAAAACTGGGAAAAGAAACAAAAAACACAATCAAGTAAGCAAGTAACTCTTTTGAATTCAGACATAAACGGGAAGCTCAATCAAGCAATCAATCAACTACTATACAACATACTCAGATTGTCTACCAGACAAACAACCCAATCAGTCAATCAATCAAAGCAAGCCCACGTTAAACCATACGTACAAATAATCAGTCAATCAATCTAAACACGCCCACGTTAAACCATACGTACAAATAATCAGTCAATCAGTCAATCAATCATAACAGGCCCACGTTAAACCACGTGTGCAAACAATCAGTCAATCAATCAAAACAAGCCCACCTAAAACCACGCGTGCAAACAATCAGTCAATCAATCGAAGCAAGCCCACGTTAAACCATACGTACAAATAATCAGTCAATCAGTCAATCAATCATAACAGGCCGACGTTAAACCTCGCGTGCAAACAATCAGTCAATCAATCAAAACAAGCCCACCTTAAACCACACGTCCCAAAAAAGTCGCCTAACCTTCATGATCTGGCACCCCTTCACAGTGAAACTGTTCAAGGGATTGGTCAAATCCTCGCCGGGTCGATTCTTGAAACCGATCAACGAACCATCCTCAAAAAGGACGAAAAACCTCGGTCTCCAATTCCTAAAAAAAAAACAATCAACAGTTTAAATTGAAAAGTGTCCCATTTTTCCCCCGAATTCGCCGGAACCTTACTTGATGTGTTCGCCCCGTTTCAGCAGCCATCCTTCCTTCACGCGCCGCGTGGTGGCCAGCGTGGTAGACGCTTCGATATTCATCCTTGTTCGGTGGCCGAATTAAAAAAATCACGCGCAACGAGGTCCGGGCGGTGAAACAGGTCCCACACGCAGGCCTTGATCCGTTCCAAGTGGCTCCACTCGTGCAGTTCAACGATCAATGAGAAAATTGCTCACTCACATTTTCAGTTTCATACACACAAGCAGAAAAGTGATGGCCATGAAAGAGAAGTGAAAAGAGAAATTTTACAAAAAAAATTACGAAATCCAGGAAGAAAGTTTCAGAGAATTCAGTTGTTTACGCCAGGGCAAGTGATTGGGGCAAGCAATTCGGCCAGCTAGTCAGTTTCTCTGAATGGATTAAACCTGAGCGAGAGACTCAGGCCAGAGAGAGGAGTGACGTAATTTGTTTTCAATTTTTTTCGCTGACTGAAGTGGAGTGAATGTACTGTACGCTCGCCATCTCAAGGGGCCGTTTTATGCCCTAGGCGTGCATTCCGCCCGCCTTGCGCCGTATATTTAGACCGGTGTGTGTGTATGTGCTGCACTGAGGCGGCGCTTAGCTGTCCTTGAGATCGCGAGCGTACGGTACTGTACACACTCGGCCAGAAGACTGGGCTGGCGGAGTCAAGCCATCCAACATCTTCAATGCATTACTACACAGCTGGCAAAAACATTGCGCTAACCGAGTCAAGTCTTGTGACTCGGTCCGTGTGATCAGCCATTCAGTGCACGGGTTATATAGCTTAACTCCATTAGGCCAACATTTTTTGCCACGTCTGTACCATACAACGGCCGAGTTAAATTGCTTGACTCAGTCAGCCTAGTATTCCGGCTGCGTGTGTACTAGTATGGCCTGGCTTGAACTGAGGTCAAAGGCCGCAAGACAGCGACGAAACCGCAAGTGATACTGAGAACGGTCACGTGAGTTTATTTCTATCGAACCGTTTGCTCGGAACCGGTCGTTGCTAGTTTGAAGTTTGAGACCATAAAGTAGAAACTGACACTGTGACGTCGTTCGAATCTCAGGACTTTTGCTTTAGTAGAAACGGGTATTTTTCAACCGGCTGTTTCACTTACCAAGTTGTATGCTTTCTACTGCTCGAAATCCAATGGGCGGGATGGAGAAAAAGCCACTCAAGTTTTCCAAAGAATCGATGCTTGATCGATTGATTGATTGAATAATCTACCGATTGATTAATTGATTCATTCATAGATTGATCAATTGATTGATTGATTATCCCCACAGAATTTTCCTAACTGCGCGTTTTACAAAAGGCGCAGTATTTTTCCTTACCGCCATTCGATGTCTGAAAATTTTGTGAAGACCCTTCCGCTCCTTCGTCTCGTGTTTCTACCGAAATCTTTGTGGTTCAGTGCACGTTTGCACAGGAATTTCTCTCGGGCTTCGAGCAATCATCAAAGTTTTCGGCGTTTTCTTCCAACCATGACGCCGTCTCGTACTGTCAAATTTTTGGGGTGAGCTTTTTCAATTGGCTGAGCTATTTCTCAGTATCTGAAAGGAACTCATTGAAGGAGTTTCATTTCAGGCAAGAGGAAGCAACCGAAATCGACAAGGAGCTTTTTAATGAGTATCAATTTTCGGTGGTAAGTTTTGCATTGTGTTCAGTGGTTGATTGGTTGATTGGTTGATGCTAGTTGATCAGTTGATTGATTGATTGTAGTTGACTGGTTGATACTGGTTGATTGTAGTTGATTGGTTGATTGATTGATAGTGGTTAATGCGTTGATCGGTTGATTGATTGATTGACATTCACATGACCAATTGCGGTTGATTGATTGATTGATTGACATTCTCAGGACCAATTGATGGAACTCGCCGGGCTGGCCTCTGCGACCGCCATCGCCAAATCATATCCCGTTCCGGCAAATTCGAGTGATGAGTACAGAGTTTTGGTCTGCTGCGGCCCTGGGAACAATGGCGGAGATGGACTCGTGTGTGCCCGGCATTTACAACTGTTTGTACGTTGACTGAATCCTTCGAATCGATCAATCAATGGCGATAAAATGTTGCTTGTTTTTGGCGATAATTTTTCCGGCTGATTTAGCAGCTGATTCCATGTTTCAGGGATACTCGCCGGTGATATTCTACCCGAAGCCGACAGATAAAGAGCTCTACAGACGTCTGGTCACTCAGTGCGAGAAAATGGACATTGAGTTTGTGAAGAACGCTCCAACCAGTCACGATAACAGCTTCCACTTAGTGGTGGATGCTCTCTTCGGATTCAGTTTCAAACCGCCTGTTCGGCCTGAATTCCAGCCGATAATCAAGTTTCTAAAGGACACAAAGATTCCTATCTGTAGCATTGATATTCCTTCAGGTATTTGCCTATCTGTCTGTCTGCCTGCCTGCCTGCCTGCCTGGCTGCCTGCCTGTCTGTCTGTCTGCCTGCCTGTCTGCCTGTCTGTCTGTCTGTCTGCCTGCCTGTCTGCCTGTCTGCCTGCCTGTCTGCCTGTCTGCCTGCCTGCCTGCCTGCCTGCCTGTGTGTCTGTGTGTCTGTGTGTCTGTTTGTCTGGCTGGCTGTCTGTTTGTCTGTCTGTGGTCCACTCACTCAGTACTGCATTTCAGGCTGGGATGTCGAAAAGGGCGACAGTGACGGCGCGGGGATAGCACCGGCTCTCCTTGTCTCCCTGACAGCGCCCAAGTTGTGTGCAAAATCCTTCCACGGCCCTCACCATTGGCTGGGCGGTCGGTTCGTTCCCCGCGCGCTGGAGGAGAAGTACCAACTCAACCTGCCTCCATACCCCGGCACGGACTGCATCGTCAAGCTCCCTTCGACATTTCCCATCTCGGACACTCCGAAGTGACTGGTGACCCGATTCGGGATCATACAACCAGACTTGACAGAAAATATATTTTTACATGGTTTAATGTACAAAAAGGGCATAGTATTGGCGATAAAAAAGAGTGACAATAAAAAAAGGAGTAATTGCCAATTCCATGTACGCGGTGAGGTAGTTGAGCAAAAAGCCGTATCCATTCCTCAATAATACATACACAGAGACCACACGAAAAAAGATAACAAAAGTGGAAAAAGGTCCTTCCTGTCGTGCACAGACAAGAGCGACGCAAGAGCGAGATACTTAGGAAAAAATAACGCCAAAAAATCCTCTTGGCAGGGAAAAAAGGAGCAAGAGAAAAATGGCTTGAAAGTCGAAAGCCCGGCAGTGTCTGTCTGTCTGTCTGTGTGCCTGTCTGTCTGTCTGCCTGTGTGCCTGTGTGCCTGTGTGCCTGTCTGTCTGTCTGTCTGCCTATGTGTCTGTCTGTCTGTGGTGGAACTCAATTTAGTAGGAACACGATCAGAATCTATATCAACGGGTCGGACCGGAAGTGGGGGAGAGTTCGCCGAAGCTGACCGCGGCCAGTTCTTTCCTCACGTCTGGATGCATCATGTCCAGACTGGGTGCGTGTCGAGGGCTGCAACCGCCCCCAAGGGCGTATGCGTTGCTCATCAGCGCGCGGTTCCGCGGTGACACGCCAGCGGAATCCGGCGTCATTGGTTCGCAGCATAAAGCCTGAAAAATTAAGCCTTGGTCAATTGTGAAGAGAGAAACAGACGTGGTCAAAGCATAGACGAGCGGGTGGACAGACTTTGAATGAACTGACGGGACAGAACAACCGGGCAGGAGACAGACATACGCGGGAGATAAACCGGCAAGGCAAACAACCTGAGAAGACAGACCGACAAACAGGCAGGGATGAAGTAATAAAGCGGGAAGGTAGGAAAAAAATGACAGACAGACAGACAGACAGACAACAGTCAGGCAGAAAGACAGACGGATAGACAGACAAGCAGACAGACGGATAGACAGACAAGCAGACAGACGGATAGTCAGACAGAGAGACAGACGGATAGACAGACAAGCAGACAGACGGATAGTCAGACGGACGGATAGACAGATAGACGGATAGACAGACAGACAGGGCAGGTTGACAACACACTGACTGACAGACAAACCAGTCACGAAACTTATGTATCAGACGAAGGATAAATTAAGCAGGCATAACTGACACACAGAGACCCAGGCGGTCGGTCTGGGACGCGGACAGATAGACAGTCAACCTAAAGCCAAACAGGAAAGATTACTTCGAGGGAGGAGAGGTAGCACCCACAAGTATCCACACGGTCTGGACAGAATGCAAACTTTACCGTGGAAGGGGTTAACAGCTCGATGACGTCCTCAAAATCCAGCGGCAGCGCACAGCCCGGATGAAGCGGCGAGCCCAGTCGGTCGAGGTTTTCGTAGCTCCGATGCGAGAGAATGCCCGAGCGGGTGGAGCTGCGTCGCGCCGAACGGAACTGGTCACGTGGTGGCGTGACCATCGCGGAGATGTCGTCGGGAAAGTCGGTCGGCAGGGGAAAGACGCCGTTGGAAGGAGACTGCCGCGAGTGATCGAGCGACTCCGGAGAGGAAACACAGTTGTCCCCGCTAGCGTCGCTGCTGCCCGGTTTCAGACAGGACGGAAGACCGAGACGCTGAGGAGAAACTCAGACGTTAAACCGACAGTCAAGATCAAAATTAACTTGATCTTAATCTCGATTTAAGTTCCAAATCAACACTTACGCCCATCTTGTTCTTTAAATCGACCGCAACCTTGCCGAGGCCCCGAAACGGTTGCGTCCGCAAGGGTGTGATGAAGTTGGCCGACTTTTTCACGCCACGTTGAAAGGAGCAGGGCAGGGCCGCGCTAGCCAAGTCCGCAGGAAGTGGCGTGTGCGGTGACGGAAAGTCCAGTTTGGGGAGGGGACTGTTTTTTCTGAGGGTCACCCAACTCACTAAAAAACAATGAATGTGTAAACTCAATGCGACGTAAAACTGTCTCTAAATCACGCAGTCGCAGACAGGCAGTCGCAGACAGACAGACAGGCAGACACACAGACAGAGAGACACACAGACAGAAAGACAGTCAGTCAGACAGGCAGACAGACAGTCAGACAGACAGTCAGACAGGCCTACCATCTTCCTCGCAGATCAGCGTGGCCGCAGTGTCCATCGGTAGGAAGGCGTGCGGGTTGATGATGAAAAACTCCATGAGGTACATCATCGACTGGAACTGCCGGCCGTCCAAGCAGCGCTGTGCGTAGGAGCCGATGAACAAGTTCGGACAGCAGATGGCGAGGTTCCGCGCATTCATACCGTTCTTGTCGGCGTCCCGGGCGATATTAGACATGACCTGGAAAGAGTACGAGCAAACCTGAACCGCCGATCCGCACATACACAAACATAGACATTTAACCAGACAAGGTCGGGGAATGTACTCACGTAGGAGAGAAACGCCATCGTTTCGCGATATCGTTTCGGGACGTAGCGACCGAGGTACATCAGAATGTCGCAGGCTTCCTCTTTGGACAGTTTTCCGCAGGACAGGCGCTCAAAGACACGGAGAAAGTAGCCGCTGATAATGTCCGGCAATATCGGGGAGGGAAGCTGACGAGCCCTGAAAACTCAGAAACGCCTGTTAAGTGCATCAGTGCAAGCGAGTCAGACAGAGACCGACAGCATGAACTGACACAGACAGACGAGAGAGGCCGATTCATGAACAGAGCGAAAGAGCAACACGGTAATACAGACAAACAGTCAGAAAGTCAGACAGACAAACGGGCAGACATACAGTCAAACAGGCAGGCAGGCAGGCAGACAGACAAACAGACAGACAGGCAGACAAACAGGCAGACAGACAGACAGACAGACAGGCAGACGGAGGGACAGACAGACAGACACAGATATGATAAAGTTGATATTGAACACAGACAGCGATACATTCAGACAAGCATGACCGACACGGCCACAATATAGCAGGAAAACCTTTTCTTACCAGAGTTTGAGCAAGCCACAGTAGTCATGGCCGTGGAGATTGGAGAGGTCGTTGACAGACTGCCCGGCGTTAATGAGCTCCTGGAAGCAAGAGATAGGGAATCGGATAATCTTTTTCGGATAGGTAAGAAGACATTCGAATGTATCGTACCATCGCTGTCTCAACCCGCTTCGTATTGGGTGGAATGCGAAACAAGCCCGTCGTGCAGTCGCAACCGAGGAGTTTCGTTCCGAGAGCAAAGATGAATCTGCAAGAAAGATGAACCAAAAATGTCACTTGATACAGATCACAAACTAGACAGACAGGCAGACAGACAAACAGACAGACAGGCATGCAGGCAGAGAGACGCGCAGACAGACAGACAGACAGACAGGCAAACAGGCAGACAGACAGGCAGACAGACAGACAGACAGGCAAACAGGCAGACAGACAGGCAGACAGACAGACAGACAGACAGACAGACAGACAGACAGACAGACAGACATGCAGGCAGAGAGACGCGCAGAGAGACAGACAGACAGACAGACAGACAGATATACTGATAAACAGACAGACAAAGAGACAGACACACGTACAGGCAAACAGACATTCAGATAACTAACTGAATCAAAGCCCGGAACAATGATTTATGGAAAGTCGATGAATATGTCGTATTCAATTATTAGCGTGACGGTATTGTGTAAAAGAACATGTCGTGACTGATTATTAGGCTGATATACTCGGTCGATAACCCAGAGGGCGTCTCCAAAACGAGGCCGACTTAATGAACAGACACATTGCTGGTACACCCTTTAAATCTCGCGTTCCCTCCTCCGAGAAACGCTCTCTGATTGAACGGAAAAGGGCGCAGCCGTTTTTGTTGGTGTTATTGGAAACCGTCCGTGCAGATCATGTAAGCGAGACCCACTACGCATCTCAATAACCAATAACGACATCCCTGACGGCATCGGTATTAATGACGGGAAGGTTATTACCGAGAAATTCATAAGCCCCTCTGCCGCTCCGGTACCCAAGGTAAAAGAACCGCAGCATATCAGTTCAGGGATACTACAGCATAAGCGAAGGTAGATAAGACAGACAGACAGAGAGAGAGATAGATCGATCGACCGACAGGCAGACAGTCAAGACAGGCAGACTGACTGGCAGGCAGATTAACAGACACACACATAGACAAGCAGGCAGGCAGGCAGGCAGGCAGGCAGGCAGAAAGAAAGATAGACAGATAGACAGACAGATAGACAGACAGACAGACAGACAGACAGACAGACAGACAGGAAGGAAGACAGACAAGATGACATCAATGAAGATTGAAAAAGCTAACGACCTGTGAGATTCGTACTATCGTTAAAGAGATTCAGTCCACCATAATAGGGCGCCCCTTTATCAAGATGTTCTCTCGACTCAATGGACAATCGAATCAAACTGATAGAGCAGTATCCGAATCAACAGAACACAGAGACGTTCACCTAATTGTAGGTAGGAGTACTGACTGTAAGGAAATCATCGACCGATCCCATTGTGAATTACGGTGCCATTGGATCCTTACTTGTGTCGTTAGCAATCAAAAGAGGTGACGTTATAATTAGGAACAAACTAATAAATCAATACCCGCGAAAAGATCAATCAATCAATCAACCAACCAATTAATCAATCAGTCAATCAATCAACCAATAGATCAATCAATCAATCAATCAATTGAATGCCACACACGATTATTCCGCACGAGACCGCACAAAGGCCAAAAACGCCAACAGCTGTTAACTTACTCGGGTATAACTACCGGATACAGCCGATTTTTATACTCTATCAGAGCCGGTGAAGTGGGCAGGAGTTCCAACGGCAAACCGAAAACCCGGGAATTCGCTTTCGCCGAAGCAGCTTCCATCTTGCCACGGGACGTCATTGCTTCCACCTCATTGCAAAGCTTCTGCAAAAGTTCGAACAAACTTGCGATCAAATCTGACATCCTTTCCGACCCAGAATTAACAATTAAATTCGGCCTGACGCATGCGGCAAAAAAGTTTCGGGCCGCGACCTCTTTGATGGGAAGAATTACCTGTGATTTGTCCAAGTTCTTCCGCAGTAACTTCGCATCATCGCCGATCTTCCTCGCCATAATTTTAATAAACGCCCCAGGGTCATCCATCACCGAAATCAGGGCAGTTCCGAGCGCGCGGCACACTGAAAATTTAGAGGGATTTAATTTTCCACGCAGGGACGCCTTCAACGGAGCAGAAATCTCATCACGCGAGAAAATGCCTCGCAAGAGTCTCCTTCCGGGACAGCCTGCCTGCTCACCTGTATTCCCGGATGGCCGGAGTCTGTGGCTAATCAAAGAGATGCGCCCGGGAATGGGTGCGGTGGCGCGGCCCGTGAGCAACAACGGTGGAGAGAAAATGAGTGCGAGATGTCAATCGATATTTCCAAAACACTTCCTGATGTGTGTGTGTGTGTTGCTAGGTCCGAATTAGACGCCACGCGGACGTAAGGGCAAAACTGAAAAAAGGGCGCGGCGGCCGGCGAAACATAAAAGTACAGGACAGCACGCAAGGGTGATTGGCCGGGAAAGTAAGTCCTCTTATTGCAGCTCAATCAATACAATTTTTAATGGAAAAATATGAAAGGGAAAAACAAGTGACAACCGGAAATACTTTTTATTTACTACGAGGAGAAAAAAGCAAATAACGTTGGAGTCATGTGAGTCGAATCACGGCACCACATACACTGTGAGTGGAATCACGGTACACACACACAGTGAGTCCAATCACGGTACCACATACACTGTGAGTCGAATCACTATATCCAGTCACGGTGAGTTGATTCCTTTCGATAAAAAATGGGACAGGAAAAAGATGGTTAGTAGTAGATGGAACGATAAATTGGGTCAGTATTCCTGATTCCATCAGTCTTTCTTTTTCAGTGAACATAGAATCGTAATTCCCCGATCTCAAAGGGCACTTTATGCCCTACCAGTTAATTCGATCCACCCCGGATCTTATCTCTTCATCACAGTTTGCTATTGTTCACCTACAATCAATCAATCAACTGATTCAATGTGTGCGTAAAAAAACTCCGCTTAATCAATCAATCAATCGCTGCCCAGTTGTTGTTAAATTTCAACCTACAATCAATCAATCAATCAATCGCTGCCCAGTTGTTGTTAAATCTCAACCTACAATCAATCAATCAATTGGTTCAATGTGGGCGTAAAAAATTCCAATTAATCAATCAATCAATCGCTGCCCAGTTGGTGTTAAATTTCAACCAATCACAATACAGTGAATCCGATTGAACTGTCAACCGATGACTGGAGGGGGCGGGGCTTAACTGTCCCTTCAGATCGGGAGATTACGGTACTAGAAAGTACATTAAACTCAGTTCCTTAGAATAGACGAATGCCGCCATAGGCGCGCCATGATAAGGATGAGTCTAATCTTTCACGGACGCTGATATAAACGGACTGCGGCACTTGTAAGGCAAAGGTTTTGATGGTAAAGGTTGGTGAGTGAGTCAGTGACGCACACACACAAAGACCGGCGTGCCGCATGAAGATCCACGAACGAACAACAATGCCCGCAATGCAAACTGCATTTGATCACAAATGAATGCGCTACCAACGACTTTGATGTAAAACAAAT
This sequence comes from Hypsibius dujardini, assembly GCA_001579985.1. NCBI lineage: Eukaryota > Metazoa > Tardigrada > Eutardigrada > Parachela > Hypsibiidae > Hypsibius > Hypsibius dujardini. The sequence continues at coordinate 12,202 of LRSR01000472.1, forward strand.
TTCACGCGCTGTAAATGAACATGAAATTTGCGAGAGTGAATGACAGATGCTGCTGTACACTGACGAATCATCAACACAGTTATGAGAGGTCAAGCCAAGGTGTGGAGAGACTCACTATTGTGGTGAGTCAGACAGACAGAGAGCATGCAGACAGACAGGCAGACAGACAGACAGACAGACAGACAGACAGACAGACAGACAGACAGACAGACAGGCAGGCAGGCAGACAGACAGGCAGGCAGGCAGGCAGGCAGGCAGGCAGACAGACAGGTAAATCAGAGTAAACCAACTAAAAAACTACTCACACTTCTAACCAAATTCAGTTCACCATCTCAGCTTACGGCTTACAATTCGCAAAACAGTCTACCAAAGAGAAAAATGGAAACATTAGGATGAGAAAAGAGGAAACAAAAGGCAGACGACTATGAAAGCCAGCAATGATCAAGGTACTTCGATCGCGAACAAAGCGTTAGAAAAGTAGCATGAAAGCTAATCAAGCGGAAAACGTTTGAGTCTGGAGCCACTTTTGAGCGCCGGCACCGTCACGTTTGAGCCACCGGGCTTGGATGCGAATGGTCTCCAAGGCTTGTTCCATGGCTGAAGGAGGAGAAAGGACACGGCTTTAACAGATCGGTTGTAGAGCTCGAACGAAAACCGTGTTACTTACCCCGCTCTCCCTGTTCCAGCTTGTGACTCTTCAAAAATTCCTCTATCTCCGCGGCCTTCTCTTCGGAGACAAAGTTGCCGAAGACGGACTGGAGACCGCGCGATAAGAGCGACGGATGCAAATGCTCCTTCAGGGGGGCCCAGTTCAGCTTCATCCATTCCCAGGTGCGCTCACGGCCTTCAACACTGTGGCTGCAGCCAGCCAGCACGTAGAAGACATCTTGCGATCGGACGTCTTTCTAAACAACAAAACCGAACAACGTCAGTCACAACAGAGACTGCAGTTCCTGCCACGTACCTGTTAGAAAAAACTGTGTTCATCTTGTCTGTCTGTCTGTCTGTCTGTCTGTCTGTCTGTCTGTCTGTCTGTC
>LRSR01000475.1:0-10635 GCA_001579985.1 Hypsibius dujardini
TCGTTAACACTGCCTGGTGCTACTGTGTAAGGCACACCGGGGTATGAGGTACTTACCTTGGTGAGTCGCACGGTGCCGGGATATGTTGGCAAAGGTTCCTCGGTGAGTGCAATTATTAACTCCACATATCTGTGATTTGAGTGTGCTAGTGCCTGAAACGAAACACGCCTTTTGCTGTAAATTGAAGAGTTACTCCTTCTGAGGAGACTACAATCCCCCTCACCGTCGTGAGCTCGGGCGTGTCGCTTCAGGTTGCCCGCACTCGACGTCGCGTAGGCGCATCCGAAATAGGTGCATTTGAAGGCAGTAGCATCTATATATTTGGGCGGATAATTCGAATTTTGCTTGATGATATAGAATGTAATCCACCGTGTGTACATACTTGTATGCACTACCCGATGTACTTGCAGGGCTCCACTGCTAGAACAGCGATACTCGCATGACTCCTGTGGGCATTTGAAGGGTTTCTCGCCTATAAAATAGGAACTGAATTGCTCTATATCACAGACAAGGGGTGAAAACGAGACTTAAAACTCCGATCGCCTTGATTGTTTTTTTTCCTTAGTAAAGGCTGAGAATGTGATGAGTTCGAAAAATAAATGTAGTTTTCCGTGCTATCTTTTTCGGTCGCAAAAAAAGCGAAAGTTCGGAAAGTGTTGAAACATCCACTTTAACCGATTTCTCCGTAAAATTACTCAAATAAGTATGACTTGTAGCTCCGCCTCTTGAAGTCTAAATATTTGCCTGCTGTTGGCAATTGAGGTCGAATTTGATTGATTCGAATGACGTTCAGAAATACTGTATTACGGTAATTATCTGCGTTTTTAGAATTGGTATTTTTACACGGGGAATCGACCTAAATGGGATCTTCAAGTGTTTTTGGGCCTCCCAATTTTTTTGTGCGACAGAACACATGAAACAAGAAACCAAGTTAATTTTCTCAATTTTCATACAGTTTTCAAAATTTTTTAAACACAATTTTCATTATAGAACCAAAAACTTGAGCCCCTCGGAATTTCAAATTTCATTTTCGAGTCCATTAAAAAAGCCATGTGTTTCACCCTTGTTATTTATACACGATACAATCAACGACAAGATTGAGTACACTGGAGGGTCCGGGGAATGGGCGAAAGGGGCGAGGCAGGGGTGGTTCTCAAACAATCGAACAATCAACCACCTGACCACCCCCTGCTCCGCCCCTTTTGCCTATATCCCAGGCCCTCCAGTGTACTCAATCTTGTCGTTGATTGTATGTAGCATACTTCCTCGAAAAATGAAATTCCTGTCACTCAACTAAGGCAGTATTTTCCACGCACTATCTTCCATCCTGACCTGTTCTACTGACCTGTGTGGATTCGTGAATGGCTGGTCAACTCTTGCCTGGTGAAGAAGGCAAAGGTACATCCCTTGTAGTCGCAGGCATAATCTTTACACCGCTCTAGCCCAAATAAAACATTAGACTGTTTGGATAAACGTAAATCACGTACTGCTAGCAAAAAAAGGACCCTTAAAAACAACCCTTAATCGAACGGACCATCTCCTCTACGCACCTTGATGATTTGTTTTGCAGTGGTTGAATACATGGCCGGGGGATCCCCCGGCATAATTGCACCCATCAACAGGGCACTTGAACGGCCGTGCGCCTAAAAAACAAATACGAGGTTCCATTTAACGCTAGTACTCGGAGGCATGACAAGATAAATGGAAGCAGACCTGTATGGATGTTATAGTGTCTTGTCAGGATGTACTTGAATTTTCGGGAGACAGTGTAGTTGCAGCCTTCATACGGGCATTTAAAATACTGCTCCTCCTCGTTGCTGACTCCATCTGATTACCCAAACGAACAGGACAGAGTTGCAAAGAGATTGGAAAAAGATGGAAACAAAACCTGTTGGAGCAAAAACTCACCCATCGTTTTGGTTGTCGTATTTTCCCGGTTAATTAGAATAAAACCCCACTAAAACTTCAACGTGCGAAAAAGGAAGTGCGAAGACAGCCAAAAGAAATATCACCTAGCCTTGAAACTGGTGTTTCCATTGCTGCAGTCGGCTGGGCCAGTGGCAACTGGTAACTACAATGTCGGTGCATGCATCTTTTCCGTGAAAATCATGATCATTAAAGATTAAACTTAAGTAAACAATGTACAGCTGTTGCGGAATTACTTCTTCAGGCCACACCCAAACCCATGCGCCCACACATGTTAAGTCTATGAGTGGGCGCGCTGAAGTGGGCATGGCTGAAAGAAGTAACTCCGCCACAGCTGTACACCCTTCGGAGCAAGTACCTCCTTGTTCCTCCCAATACGTGCTACTGTACTAAAACTTATATGCAGGTCAGCTTGCAGGCAAGATTGTGCTTATAAAATTTTTTGCATTTTCAAAGCCCAACGCTAGAATGTTGTTAGTTGTTAATTTTTTTTTATAACTATGTCTTCCAAAGCTAAGCTTAATTCGCAGCGGATCAATTAAGAAAAGGGAAAAACTATCAGCGGGGGATTGTCCATTGGGCCGACCGGGTCGTTGCCTTCTCGGCGTCCAAAATGACTTTGCCCCCTCGACCTTGACTACGAGGGGGCCAAATTTGTTAGCCTTTTCACATGTTAAAGCTTCCGCCCTCGGTCAAGCGGGGGGGGGCTAAAGGGCGCTGCCCGCCTCGCATGCTAGCCATCTCATCGGGGGGGGGGCCGACCTCAATCCGGCACTGCAGAATATTGTCCATTGTCCATTTAACGCAGTGTTCTTGCATACGATAACGTGCCAAGCTCCTCTGGAAAGATACATGTAAAATATTGCTCTAAGTTTGATAGCAAACTGCAAATTGCAAACTGCTGGCGTGTAAGCAGTTAGACAATTTTTGAATTGCAGGGGAGTTTTGTGGATTACTCCCGGAACTTCCGAAAGTTCTGCCACAGAGACCCGAGCTTGCCAGTAGATGACAACATTTTTTATGATCAACAAATTCATGACAGAATTTGTAGGAACAAATTTCAGGCTGGGTTTACCGGAATTTAAGATCTCACTGCAGTTCCCTGGTAAACTATTCCCCAATAGAACCTTCCCTTCCGTTGACTTGTATGAATAAAAATAAAAATAAATCCCAAACCATTTTCACTGTGTTCCTTTATCTGCGAAGACGAATTGTATTTTCCGCCATATTTTTCTGTTCTACGTTTAAAGCATACATATATAGTGGCACAGCTATGGCCAGACAATTTCATCCAAAAATGAGGGAAATACCATTTTCGTTTAATTAAACACATCATGTCTTGGTTTTCATCAAATGCAGCAGTAATTTGAATTAGGCGGGCTGACCACCGCATTACATAAATAATTTACAACAACTTGAGCATTATGGAGCAGCGTCCGCGGACCCTGATGGATTCCGTCACGGGTGTCGTTAAACCGTTCGTAAGCCTGGTGGGAGGACCACCAAAAACGGACATTCGTATCGGCCAGTAAGGTGGTGGCCATATCGTTGAAAATTGAGATCAACCCATTTTTCTCGTGCGTCAAAAATAACGTCGCGAAAGCCCGGTTCACCACCGTCTGCGGCATCCATATCACAGTAGTGAGGGCGCTCAGCCGCTTGAGCAAGGGTTTGATAGCAAAAATAATCCTAAAGGGGCAAAAAAACCGAGCTTAAATTATGGCCGGATTATTCCCCGTCGAAAATGATGTGATGAGAGTTGGCTTACTTTCTGTGTTCCGTTTGGCACGCTTCGGATGTCAGGTTATTATCATGGCACCATTTCAGAAGCCATGCCCCTGAGTTGATGATGACAATGTTGGGGAGTTCTGATGAGTCGTTAATGTTGAGCATATTTGTGAGTGTAAACGGCGCTCTGTCCGGCGCAATCATCGGATCCCACAAACGTTGCACGGTAAAGTTGAGGTTAGGTGTGGACAGAGTCAGGTTACACTGGCCCGACCGGATTTTGTCGTCAGAGTCTTTCCACGGCGGGTCGCAGACGAGCGAACCTGGTCGTCTTACTCTGACTCCCTGAAAGAGTAATACATGTAAACGTCCAACCGCATCTCGATAGTCACAGGCACGGTTCGATACATGTAGACACGATATAGACGCAAATACAGTTATAAACACAGACACAGACACAGACACAGACACAGACACTCAGACAGATACATCCATAAACATTAAGAACGAATGTCAAATATTGGGGACTGTGTTGGGACCTCGTCACATAAGTCCGTACTTTTTCGTTATCGATATCGGTCCAAGTGCCGGTGATCAGCCAATTTATGTGATGCTGCAACTGACGCAGCCTCGAATCACCCATCAGCACAATACGCACATTCTGTTGGGGACTTCGATCCGCAAGGCTCTCCAAACAACGTGCGGTTAGTCTGTTTGTGAACCCATACGAAAGGTTGCCTGGTTAATTTCCAACTGTTCGATGCATACATCAGCCATTCACCCACGTAATTCACAGTTATTAAGACTGAACCGGAACCCTTTCTACAGTTCGGAAGAGTTGTTTCGTACTTACGGTGTCGGTGCTGTGTAGTCCTGCATGAAACATCCTTGCGGGCGCAATCGCCTCGTCCCAAATGAGTCCTCACAGATCTCTCCATGAGCCAACAACGCGCCACAGCTCCTGGTCCGGTTAACGGGCTCGGGCACGACCCAAGCAGAAACAGTCGCGGTATCTTCATGGACCTTTTTGAAATAATGAACGACGAAATAAGCAACGATGAGAAACAGGCAGACGAGCAAGGCTGGCTTCACGATGTGGCCAAATCGCATCGTGTCCTGTTTTACAGTATATACAGTGTATACTGAATTACTTTAGCCACCATGGATTAGCGATGATGGCTAATAAAACACTAATTAAACGGCGACTCTTCCAAGACAAATCCTTCATATCCAACATGGACTTAGAAAATCAAGCAGACGACCGTCATACGCTTTCCAAGCCCAGTTGAGGAGGGCCAAGTCAAGCATGATGACATGTACCTCATCGGTAGATAAGGGTTTCCACTGCGCACGAAATGATTACGGTATATTCATCATATTCATCATTTAATGTGTAAATACTGTACATGTATCTTGTGTACTTAATTTATTACCTGCCAGTCCAAACTCTAAACGACTTTTGTTTGCCGCGTCACAGGCAGAGCATTATACCGATAGGAGGTCTATCGCTGTTTTGTCCGCGCAGATCAGGTGCGAAATCGCACTGTGATCGTATGTGTATCTGAGAGTTTCAGGACCTCGGTGTCATTATATATAATCTTGGTGAAAAAAGTCCTAAAAATTGGAAATGAAGAAGTGAATGCTCGGTTCACCAAATTCACTATTTTTACTGCTAGATCTATCAGAGTTCAAAAAAACATTCTAAAGTCAGATAAATTGTATTGTGTCGCTTTAAATTTGAGTGGGACGAAAGTTTCCGTCCAGTTAGGAAGTCGTCGAGAAAGCCCAAAATATGCCAGGATACATGTAAGTTTACTAGAGGCCATAGTTCTCTATTCAAAACTACTATTCAGCACTGTACGTACTGTATACTGTACGTTCAGTACTGTACGGATATACGTACTGTACCATCGCTCAATCCTCAAACTCTCCGGCGAGATGGCATGCCTTGACGCTAAAATTAGAAGCCTTCAGGTACTAAGTATTAAAAAGTGCACAAAACCTTTGGCAAGTGTCTGAAATAGCAACAGCTCTTTATTGTCATGTACATTTTATGCTGTATTTCTCCAGCTGGAGACCAAGTATGCATTACAAATGTCGACAAAGAAACCTTTGATTTTTCATTGCGAAATTAACTGGCTGTTTCGAAAACTCGACGATTTTTAAACCTTAAAATGTTTTTGGATAATTTGAAATCTGTTCCTTTCGATTTTGTAAACGGTAATTATCCGGCTAAATGGCCGAATTCGACCAATTTTGTTCTTTTTTGGATCGCCAAGGTCATCGAGTACTCCGACGGCTATAAATGATGCGATAAAAAAAAATTTGTAGCTGAAACATTGGCCATTCAATCATAACCAAAAAGCACATTTCCGACTAGTCGACTGACCATAAATGTTCATAGGCATTGTTCATAAAAGGCAACTAATACTGATGGTTGTGAGAATCTCGTCATCAATTTATTGATTTAATGACTGAGCATGATGCAGACTCGGTCGGCGTACTCTGTCAGAAAATGTTTTAACACCTCTCCAGCGACCTCAGGGATCAATTTAAGAGCACAAATTCTGGCTGATCATTCTAGAAAAACTGTAAAAGTTTAATCACATTGAAGGGAAGGCTACGGAGGATGGCGGCGACACCTTCGCAAGTATACTCTCACATTCATACACAACAAGCACTGGAGTTACTCCCGACCGCGGCGTTACACATCACGTTGATCAGCATTTGCGCGTTGGTAAAGAGGGTCTTTGCGCCCTGGTGTAGACCGTCGTGTGAGTCCGCAAAGTACTCGTAGACTTGCTGGGAAGACCACCAAAATAGAACGCTGGTTTCCGCCAACAGACATGCGGCAATCTGATTGAACACGGGGATGGCGCCGTTCTGCGAGGCGGTGAGGAATAGCGTGGCGAACCGACGATCCACCGCCGTCTGCGGCATCCATATCACAGTGGTTAAGGCACTCAGGCGCTTCAATGCGGGCCTGATATCCAAAATAATCCTGAATAAAATGTGACGTCAATTAAAAGTAAAATGTCCCACCCAAAAAATCTCAAGTCTCACATTTTTTAACAAATGTAATATTAATTTTAATGCTAATTTTTCTAACAACTACTCGTAGAATGAACAGTCAGTATCTCAGAATAAAATGGAAGTGAAAATACTTCTCACTTGTGGGATCCTAAGTTCCAGTACAAATAAATTTGAGGTAAAAAATGATGATGGGAAAAAGCATAATTTTTTAATTGTTTAATTGTTTAAATTTCAAAACTGATTATGCCGGTTAGTTTTTCTAACTTAATAAAATAAAAACATTCAATATATTAAATTATATGTATAATAAAATTACAGTTACAGTATTCACCATGCATGTGATTTCACCAGAAATAAAAAAATAAAATTGCGGTCACAAATAAAATAATGACACCCCCCCTCCCCAACTTCAGACACTAATAACCTCACCAAATCGACTCCTTTTAATTTAGAAAAAAGGTAAATGGTATACTATTAAGAATGCACTGTACGCACTTAGTATAAGTTTTTGTACATGCTTCCAGTGAGATCCCGGAGTCGTAGCAATGCTTCAGTAGCCACGCCCCTGAGTTGAGGACGACGAGCTTGGGTAAGGTTTTCGTTGTTACGCGATTAATCAACCTGTTGAGATGGTTCTGCGCTAAAGATGCGTCCAGCATGGGATCCCACACACGTTTAATTGTGATAGGCACTGTGGGATGGATCATGGTGAGATTGCATTGTCCCCTCTTCCAGTTGTCTTCATGGGGCTGTGCTGGCGGATCGCACATCACTGGCTCTGGTTGGGCAACTGGAGACCCCTTTAAAAGGATGAAATGTTTTTTCTTAAAGAATGTCGAGCCAGTAGAAACTGGGTTTGCTTTACTTCCTTATTTAAACTTCCGTATTGGAACCATACGCGTGGAAGGGTGGCTCAAGTTATGACGAGGTTCTGCTCACTGTAAACCATCATTCACTTTTCTACACTAACATCCTCATGCCTACCTGTACCGCATCATGCGTGTGAAAATCTGTGCCGGTGATTAGCCAATACAATTTTTCCTGAAGTTGTCGTAAGCGTGAATCCCCCATGAAGACAATAAGACTACGAGATTTCTCTTTGCTTCCCGGGAATACCTCAGAGATGCATCGTGACATCAAGCTATGTCAAGGAAAAGACAATTTAAGGGTACACCTGAAATTCTTTATAGAAAGGACCTCGTTTTACTATTTAAATCTGATTTCTTGCCAACTCGTATTTCTTTCTGAGCGAAATGAATAGGAAAAAAGGCGACGAATCTTTTTCCAAAGAAGATATTAACACCTTCTTGAGTAGTAAGAAGATTTCGGTAGTAGGGTACATCTTCTCTTATGATCTTTCCATAAATCATCATCAGTTATGCGTAAAGGACAGCCGAAAAGTCATACGCAATTTTACCTTAAGTTTGGCCAGTAAGTTTGAACGCTGCACCCACGAGGCCTCCACTGTCTCGCACCCTCACCATCGACATACTCCTCCCCCATCCCCAACAAACGACTGCAACTTCCGGTCGCGATCACGGTGTCTGCGTCGGCATTCCGACAGGAAATCATCGTCAATATCGCCGCGATATCTTTGCTGGTTTGCGCCACTCGTTTGCGTTCTAGAACGATGAACACCACCGTCGGTAACAGGCAGCAGGGTAGGGCAATTTTAAGGATGGCAAACCACGATGAATGCCGAAGCACTTCTCCGTAGCAGGTTTTGGTCCACCGCATCATGGGATCGACTGGAGAATGTTCGGTACAAGGGATGCCGAAAAAGGAACCTCATCTGCCTGGAAGAATACTTTTGCCTTTGTATTATACAGGGATGATTATTTGCTGAAAGGAATCTTGTACTAGTGCATGTAGAACTGAAAAAAGCACAACAGGCATTTTGAGCCTATCTGTACAAAAGTGCAGCTGTGCACATGCACATACGTGTGTGCCGGCAACGAGACCAGAGAGAGAGAGTGAAGCATAGGAACCTTTGGTGTTTACAAGGGTGCACAACCGGTTGCAAGTTAGTATGTGTGACCATGTATCGTGGAGAGACGACGATCGTTGTCGAGTAGATCGATAATTAACTTCCGCCCCGTCGCCCTTGGGGGGGGGGAGGAGGGATCTTCGAACAGCCGACTGTGGAGCCACTGTCTATCGGTCTCTTGGCGCTCTTTTAAGCCCTGTAATAACTTAAGAAATAGTCGTCCTGTTCATACATTAGTTTTTTTTTGAGAGGAAACATTTGTGGTATGTAAGATATGCTGCACATGTACGGTACATATGAAATGGAGAACGAAAAGAGCAGCAAAGTAGGTAAAGACGTAAACTGTCGCTGACAAAATTAGTGGCTAGTTCATCATCAATCTCCCATTTCTTACAACAAAATGGAGAATTGGTCTGTGATGTGTCTTCACGAAGAAATATATGGCGTACCGAATATTGTCAGTATTTGTATGTTTTTTATAAAAAAATTATCTGTACGAGCTCGTACTTTCACATCAAACTTCCGTGGAATAAGGGGTTTTGCAAATGTGGCCTGAACACTATTCTACTAGCATACTTGAGGGGCAAAAGCCAAGGCGTTAACCGTATATAACGGTGGATTTTATTACCCTTCACGAATTGCCTAATTCTTATTTTGTTAATTGTTTTACTTCATGCCGTAAACTACTATAATAACTATGTTCCAGTCGAAGGGCTAGAAAAAAATTTCAGAAATGTCACGCCATAAATCATGGAAAAATAATTTTGTGGAGTCCAAAACACTAATTGTTTTTTCATTTGTGACTCCATGTATAGTACATTCCATATATCCGAAACCTACATGTTAGAAGGACAAATGCATCGTAATATCGAGTGGCAAGTCTCGGAAATGAACTGGAGGCTAAATTGACGGTATCTTATGGAGCGCCCTGCGTTTCAAAAGGTTTCGAGTTTACACACGATAAATTTGCTAAGGAGAAATGATTTCCTCCCAGCTAATTTACTAAGGCGAAATGATTTCTTCCCAGCTAAATTTGCTAAACCGAAATCATTTTCTCCCAGCTAAATTTGCTAAACCGAAATCATTTCATCCCAGCTTTTTGCTAAACCGAAATTAAATAATGAATTATTTATTTAATTTTCTCCCAGCTGTGGATTGGCTGTGGCTTTGCTGTAGAGGCGTGTTGAGGCGGAGCTATGGGTTGGGGTTCTAAACCGGGGGTGGGGGCCGATGATTTTGATTGTTGTTGTTTTTTTTGCTGGCGAGTATGACACACTGTGTGTACAAAGACAACTTGACAATTTACAGGGAAACTGCCATATGAATCCTGTTATTAGCACAAGAGCGCATTAAGCAGCCTACACTCAAAAAATCGAAATTGGAACAACCTCGTCCTCAAGGGGGTCGAAACAGCCAGTCCTCGCCGAGTTAACAAGAATGAGCTGTCGTAATCGCTGCACCGAAGAAAGAAAAATGATCCTCATCGCTTCCGCCGTTCATATTTGTCCCAGAGGAAATTTGCCAGCTAGAACGGAATGTCCTTTGTCCTTTTTCTTTCATCTTCGATGAAGCGATTACATTGCCCATTTTCTTTAAAAATGTTAAAGATAATGCAAAAACCAAACACGAATCAATGAACGGACCGCAAAAAGGAAGGATGTAAATTGTAACTGGGAATTGTTTACGCAATCAATCAATCGACAGCTGCGGTCTTGTGGTTCGCACATAAGCTGGGAGGAAATGATTTTACTTTAGCAAAAAGCTGGGATGAAATGATTTTGGTTTAGCAAATTTAGCTGGGAGAAAATGATTTCGATTTAGCAAATTTAGCTGGGAGAGAATGATTTCTCCTTAGCAAATTTAGCTGGGAGGAAATGATTTCGCCTTAGTAAATTAGCTGGGAGGAAATCATTTCTCCTTAGCAAATTTATCGTGTGTAAACTCGAAACCTTTTGAAACGC
>LRSR01000477.1:0-26272 GCA_001579985.1 Hypsibius dujardini
TATCAGGGAGGGCATATGCCACAGGGACCTCCTCAGCAGCAGCACTATCCCGCACCGTATCCCGCGGGTGGGCAGGGTTATCAGCCGGCACCGCAGCCGCAGTACGCTCCACAACCGCAATATGCGCCACAGCCGCAGTATCAGCAGCAGTACCAGCCGCAATACACTCCTCAGGTAAGTGGTAAAAAAAATTTCTCAGGGGGAGGTTTTTGTGTGGACCTTTGTCAATTGATTGGTTGAATCAGCTAAATTGCATGCTGTCAAGTGCAATCCACTAATCAACTGCAGCAAACTGATTTGGAATGATTAGTTAGTCTGCAAAATTAGTTTTGTGGATTATATGGCTTATTAGGTGTATTGATCAGTATGAGAGTGATATTTTGCTGGTGTGTGTAAGTTTCGACCTCGATTTTAGTGGGGAATGTTTTCGTTTTTCTTTTTATATGCCACTTGTACGCTTGATTGCTTGATTGGTTGTTTGCTGATGTACTTGACAGGTTTTTTTGCTCTTTCAGACAGTGATTCAGGTCGGGCAGCCCGGAGTCCAGCACACCCACACCACCACGGTCTATGTTGAACGGTAGGACTGTTTGTTAGTTTGGTGGCAGCATCAGCTGAACGTGTGAGATGCTCGTTGGTTTTCTTCGATCAATCCTTATTTGACGATGCGACTGTTTTCTTTTTTGCTCATTCAGGAATGTGAATCATTGCCTTCACTGCCTGATCACCCTGTTCTTTCCGCCCTGGATCTTTGTTTGGCTTTTCCGTAAGTTTTTCTGAGACTTCACCATCAAATGGTCCTTCCTCCGCTCCTGATGAACTAGTAAACAATATCTTAGACACGTTCACTTTTTCTTTTAGTTTGCTTGACCAACTAAAGATACCTTCCCGGATTCTTGGACCATCATGACAGATTCATCAGCCTTTTGTCCATTTACTTTTTGCACACTATACGCAACACAAACCGGAAGGAGATTCGGGTAGCTTGTTATCCCGTTTATCGATACAAGCTAGTTATTTTTGTGCTTTCCCTGCAGTTATTGTTTTATTTGCCGCTCGTATTCCTTTTTGTCCCTGATTTTTAAGTCTTTTTATATCTGGTTCCTGTCATAACCTTATCTTCCCTCATCCGCAAGATTTAAGGCTGTTAATGCTAGTGGTACTAACAACAGTTTTACTTCATTTCGTGGTCTGCCTGGATGTTTATCTATATACATGTCTGCCTTTCTGCCTGTGGTCTGTCTGTATGTCTTTCTTGTCTATCGTTCTGTTTGCACCTCTGCCAATGTGTCTGTATGTTTCTTGAGAGTATATTTCGATGCTACCTCTACCTGCCTGTCTGTCCGTTCGTCTGTCTATCAACTTCACTGTCCGTCTGCTTATGCCCGCTGGCTATCTGATGCACAATTCCGATATTGCTTCAGGCGGTCTTAATTAGCTTAATACGATAAGTAGGAGCCGGATAATGCGCGCCTTCCATACTTTTCTTATTAATAAAAAGACGATCTAATAGGGTGTGAAAAAGATAACAACAATGCTGTGACATGTACAGTGCTCAGAAGACTTCTCCACACTTTCCCAATTCGGCCGGGTTTCTCTATGTCCAGAATGTACAAAGCGCCTGTATCCAATACTCATAACCAGATAGAGCGTAATGTACAGTACTGTAAAAAGCCGACCAGAGAGAGCCAACTACGGTAAAGGTACACTGCAGATGAGTGGTGACGAATGAATGCGATGTACAAACAACAACCGAGGAGAGAGGGAAAAAAGATGAAACCAGAAGACGACGACGACGTAATTTCTGTATAAAACACCAACTGCAGGAACTCTCGCGTTAGAAACAAAAAATGAGGGGAACCATCCAGAGACACTTAACGAAAAATGAGGAAGGAAAACGAATGACAACGGCGAGAAACAATGGACGTGGCCTGTCCGGCGAGGATCAGAACGACGGTCCGATGGGCAACGAATATAACGAGAACGTACAAAGCACATACACAGAGAGAGGGCGAAAACGTAAAAAGAGAAAGGAGGAAAAAGCGCGACCGTGGATGACAAGAGAGCGGAAAAGGATAAAACATCTTTTCTTTTTGAATCTTTTCTTAGGTGGGGATATATAAAGTGCAGTTGCTCTCTCTCTCGTTCTGTCTGTCGAACCATCCGGATGAAGTTGTATCAAAACACACACCGCCCGCAGACACGTCCAAAAACGGCGGCGACAATTCCAGGCAATCCACAGACAAGTGTCTCAGACAGCCCTGCGTTCTCTTCCGTTCCGCAGCGCATGATTCAGAGGATAAGATGGGGTAAAATGTACCGTTTAAAGTCTTCCGTTTTGGATTCGGGCGTAACTAACAACTCTGCAGGCAGGCAGACAGGCAGCTGTCTGCGTCCTCCTTCCAAGTGATAAACTCTGAAACCGGTGATACGGGCCACTTGTCTGTCTCTCTGACTGACTGGGGAGGGGACTAGGGGCTCTCTCAAACCGGGGTGCTGGGGGTGATGCCGTTACTGCTGTTGCCGTTAGTGATGGCGGTGGTGGAGGGCTCCACCCGGCACGGGAACAACTCGTTGTGAAGCGGCGGGATCTGGCGTTCGATGTTGGCCGGGGCGGTGCGCTTGAAGTTGGCCAGCAGGTAGAGGTGGAGGGTGCTAAGGCGTTCCAGCACCTTCAATTTCTCCATCAACCGGTCAAAGGTGCGCTCCTGGTAGGGCTTGGTGCGGCTCAGCTCGATGCGTAAGGCGTTCACCACCGCGGTGAAGATCCGGCTGACTTCGTGGGTCTCGCGGAGTCCGGCGCGATCTGCGGAGAATGAAGATGTGGATACCGGTTTCGTGAACGTCTTCCCTGTTTTGTTGGCCTACGTTGCTGCTAGCACACTGTTTGTACTTTTTATGATCTCTTTGTTTACATGTCTGCCTGTAGCCTTGCCTATGGATTAGATAGTCAGTCTAAACCCAATTCTTTCATTTTGTCTCAAGCTTGAATATCTTTGACTGTCTATATGTCTACCTGTCTGTCTGTCACACGTTCTGTTTGCATATTTGTCTGCCTATTACTCTGTCTGTATGTTTCTCTATATGTCTGTATGTTTGTCAATACGTATGTCTGCCTGTTTGCCTGGCTGTCTTTGTCTGCAAAGCTGTCTATCCGGCAAGTGGTCCATACGTGTGTAGTTTGGGCCAAGTCAGAAAGAACTCCTACCTGGAGAGAGAAGCGCTGCTGCACTGAAGAGTGCCAGCTCTGATTCTGTTAAGTTCATGTCGATGATAGACTTTGCAAACTCGAAGATGGATGTGACGAACTGAAATTCTTCAGTGTCCACGGCTAAGAAGTAGAAGAAAAGACCAGTCTTTAGTCAACTCAAAAATGAACGCATACACGTTATAGACCGGAACAAGAACAGAACTGCAGACAGGTACTGATCGGACACAGACAGATGGGTAGACAGACAGATGGGCAGACAGACAGAGAGACAAATAAATCAACAGGAAACTAGACAGACACACGGAAGGAAGGACAGAGCTTTCAGGTAGAGCGCAGAAAATAGATCCAGAAAAATCTTACTGCTGGAGTGGAAAATTTCAATCGGTACAAAGCGATCTCCATAGAGGACGATATTTGCCGTGGGGTCGTAACATCGGCTGATCCGGATGACGGCAACTTCGAAGCTTCCTGCAAGAGCATGAGACCCAAGTCATGATAAGACATTCTCGTAAGAGTATTACCAGCATCCGTTCTCACCTGATTTCAAAAGGCAAATCTGGTCTTCCTGTCCCAGCATCATGAAATCGGGCAGCAATTTGGCGAATTCGATAATCTGCTGAAGGACGTCGGTTAGCTTCTTCGCACAGTCGACCCACACTTGTGACGATGTCTGCAACGAAGACACCGCAAGTTAGAACACAACCCACCATGTCGCGAAAAAGTAAGAGGAAGGCCGAGAGGTACCATGTCTTGGAATGTAGAGAGGATCGCTTGGCTGTCGTTTTGATCCCATTCGCTCCGGAGAAGAATGACCTGCTGATTGTTGTACATGCAGGTCTTGTGGTGGGCGTCTAGAACGTATCCGCTGAGGATCTCTGCAAACCAGTGAAAAGTCAGCTCTGATTCGCCGATACGTCAGTTAATCTGTGTCTGTCTGTCCGTTTACGGCAGTCCGCTTGTTTAAGGGTATGCCTAAGTGTCTGTCAGTCTGTCTGCCTGCATTCATTTACGCCCTGATAATCATCTACATGCCTGGTGAGAAAAGCGGTGACATGCGGGAGTCTGACGGGAAGCCGAGTGTGCCGTGGGTGCTGCTTCCGACAATGTCGTGCTGCGGCGGCGAGTGGTGCCGGTCCAGTGTGGTACTATCCACGTAGGGTGCCTGCATCACGTCCAGGTTGGAGAGGGCGAGGGCCATGCCGTAGGCAGCACCGTTCGCGGTGGACCCGTTCGTCATCCCGTACCCGGGCGGCAGGGTGTACGGCGGGGGACTAGAAGACGACCCAGAATATCTACAGCAAAAAAAACATGAAATCAAAAATTATAAAAATAGAAATTGACATTTAAAAGCACATGACTTTAAGTCACTAAATTTGCTTTAAATCACTAAATTTGCTTTAAATATTAATGTAGGTTTTTTTCATTAAAATCTTAGTAAAAATGCTAAATATGAGGCTATTTATTTCAGTAAACTAAGCTTTGAAGTCAAATAAATTTTGCCTGCGAATTTACAATTATATGATATTATATTTAAATTAAAACATTATTTAAAAAAAACTAGTTTCGTTGAAATTCCGTTCCGTTGAACCTCAGCGAAGCAAAAAAATGTCAGTCAATGCCACGGAAGATAATTGGCTCACCCAGAGATCGGAGTGGAGCTCGTTTGCTGGAGGCCTAAGTCATAGCCCAACGAGCTGTCCGGCAAGTCTTGCCCGTTGTGTCCGCCGCGTGCGATGGCCTCCGCGTTGGCCGCATTCCGGGCGTTGTTCATCCTGTGGAAGCTCACTTCCGCCTCCACCTTCTCGCGCTGTTTTTTGGACATGCGGCCAAACTTGACCGCTGAAAAAAAGCAACGCAACAAAACATCTCACTATCGTCCGGCAAAATATTCTCCCGCCAAAATTCCCCTCCCCGAAACTTTTTTCAACCGGGATGTCTTTAACTCTGATCATTACGTTCAGGCACGTTAAGGCCCTGGGCATGGAACAAAATGGGAATGAATCGGTTCCGTACCATCTCGTGACATTCCGAGTCGAAGACATTTCTGGAGCCTGCAATACTGACAGCGGTTCCGGTTGACCCGATCCACGATACAGTTTCTGTTCCGGGGGCATTGGTAATTCACTGTATAGGAAAAAGATGCAGAAAATAGTTTGAAATCCGGCAAAACGGATTGTGAAAGGAGAACAAAATGTCCAGAAGAATTTACCTGTTGCTGACTGACTGCGCCGGAAGAATCCCTGCAAGCGATAAAAAACCCAATTTTATTCCTTCACTCACAATTCCCGAAACTTCTCAACTTAGTTCTTTTAAATAAACAAATATATTATATTGCCAGTCTATAAATAATGAGTAAAAATACATTGAAAATCAAAGATATGAAATAAAAAATTATATGAAAATACTAATTGACAGAGTTCCGTAATCAATCAATCAAGCCTAAGACTTCAATGGGAAGACTTAATTCCAGTTTTATTCGTTTTAAAGATAATTAGAAAAGACGTAAAACATATGTTCGCGCCATATTTAGAATAGAACTATACCTTGCAGCCTTCGCAAGTTATAACCCCATAATGGACGCCGGATGACTTGTCCCCGCACACCTTGCACGGGATGATCTCAATCTGAGCTGTAACGAAAAAAGAAAACCAAAAAATTAAATACAAACATCTCACCGATTAAACACTTGATACGAGAGGGGAATAAAAATATAATCAATAACTTTCATCGACATCCCGAAAACAAACATCACAAAATGGCGCACGTCACAGCTCAGTCAGTCACACCCAAAAAAACGCCGGGGCACAGAGAAATAGATTAAATATACTAATTAGGTCAAGGCAAATCACAGCAAAGGGGGAAATGAAGAACCGTGTGTGTGAGTGAATGAACGAAGCGCGCGCGCGCAGCACGCACACAGAGGGAGAGAAGCTCGACCTGTGTCCGGCAAGCGCGCAAAAAAGCGCACACACCGAGAGAAAAGAGCGACCTACATTTCCAGCAGGTGCCTTTTAACTGCCTGATGGAGCCGCCGCCGCTGCACAGCAGCAAATCGTCGTGATGGTCGTCCATCAACGACGCCGGCCATTGCTGCTGCTGGGAGGACATCAATAATAAAGCCGCCGCCGAAGAAACAGAGGAAAACGAAGACGACGAAGAATCCGGAGAAGCAGAAGAAGCGGTACCAGGTGTCAAGAATGTTATGTCATCGTATGACATCTTCCCGGACAATAATACAGCAGACACACCACCGCACACACACACAATCACCACCACGAGAGAAGGGTAAAAATTGCGATCCGTCCATCAATTTTTCGTGTGCATACGATCGGTTGGGGGAGAAACAAATTATACTGTAACACTGCGGGCCATCCGCTAAACTCGCTTCGACCTATGCGGTAATAATTTATTATTTTGTCTGTGCAGACAGACACAGTGAAAGAAAGAAAGACGAAGGTACACTCGTACGCTCCGAGCGAAAAACTAACTACAGGCGCTCTTGTATCTCATCGAAAAGAATGAGAAGAGATCATCAATGAAAACACACGAAGGAAGCGTCACATCACAGCTTCTTCTTCTTTTCTTCTAGGGGTTGACCCACAAACGCAATATCCGGCCTTTCACACACACACACACACACACAGTCTCGGCTGATTGAAGAGAAACTCTTCATTATAGTGAGCCGGTTCGTTTCGCTTCGGTTGTCTCCGGTTTGGAAAGCGCGCCGCGGAGAACCGTGAGCGAGTAAGAGAACTGACCAGCAGATTTGCCGGACCACGCACACTGATTGGCTGGAAAGGAAGCGCGCCCTTTTTCCATACGCCCCCCCTGTCGCGCTTACATATTTGATTGGCTGGGTTTCGAACCACTCTCCCTGAAATCCCGAGACGCGACCTTGACTGTTGGAGAGGGCGAAAGGCAGGACAGGTTCAAGCCACGCCCTGTTCCTGCAGAGAACTCTTCCGTAAGTGGGAGATTCCCGCGACCACTGTCCGGCCCTATTTCCGCGTTCCTGTTGCGGATGGGTGAGAGGGAAGAGGCCGCCAAAACAGGACAGGTCAACGACCAGACAAACAGACACGGAGAGGTCTGCGTTCAGGCAGGCCGTAGACAGGCACAAAACAAGAAAATAAATAAATTTCATAAATGCACTGTACAAATGCCGGCAGAAAAAAGATGCTGCCGAATAGACAGGCAGCAAAGAAAAGACGCGGATTTCTTCAGTGGATATCCACAAACTAAACACCAAGCTTGCAACAATTTGGCAGGACCGAGACTTTTTACGGAGGACCTGTTCCAGGAAGCCGCACAGGCAACCAGACTAGCAGGCAGATAAGTGATTGACTGGTCAGCCAGTAGGTCAAACCGTAGACAAAACGAAAAAAGGACGGGGGAAGAGAAGAGGCCCGGGGAAAGGAAAGCGAAATCAGCAGAAGGGGCGCCCAGCAATTCAGGCAGCCGGCCAGACAATTGAATCTAGGGCGCCGACCAACGGACCAAGGCATGACCCACTTTTTGCCCCGGCGCGGTCGCTGCAACTGCCACGGCTCTTACAGCATCGACATCCGAAGAATCACTGCTGACCAGAGCCGGCCGTTCAGGGGAGAAAGAAATAAGGCTCTGGTCATTTTCACTTTTCGCGCCCAAACGGATATGTGGACCACGCAGCAGTCGTTAAGTCACCACGAGAAAAAACGAGCAGGGAACCTGTTTCGGCGTCTGCAACAGCCGGACCTTGCATGGTGTGTGTGCTGTTATACTGCAGATGATGAGGAGGAGGGGAAAAACCAAGCAGAAGAGTCTACAAGACACACCTTTTATTGACGATTAGCCACGACGCGCGCGGGCTTATTTCAATGTCTGTCTGTCTATGATGTCTGTCTGTCGACTGTCTGTCTGTCGCTGAACGCGCGCTCTAAAGCCCGCAGCGATGCATGGCGACCCAGTTTAGCGCCAGACCGTGACTGTGAAGAGCAGCAGCAGATGAGCTGATGATGGTGATAATGATGATGAGGGAAGAAGAAAAAGCAGAAAAGATGAAGAGCTCTGCCGGGAAAGAGATTCAAGTACGACGCAGAGAGATATTTGAGTCATTCCGCGCTGCTCGCTGGTCAATCAGACAGAGTGGGAGAGAGAGAAGAGACAGACCGACGTCGGCGATTTTTTGCGTGTGTGTGTGTCTACAGTATATGAGATCTTTTGCAGGAGCTGGCAATTGGTCAGCCAGTCAGAACGGAAGACCTACTTTTGTGCGTGATGCTAGTGAAGAGCCCCGAAGTAGCAATGAGATTATTTTTCGCATGTATACACTGTAGAAGATATTGAGATTGTGCATATGGTTCTTGACATTGGCATTCACGTTCACGTACTTAGTGTGCGCGCGCGGTTTTGACCTACATCATTATTCCGCAGTAAAATGAAGTCGCTTAATAAATGCATAAAAGAGATATTAACGCTCTGTGAGAAAGTGCACTCATGCATACCTTCGGCGAAATAAAATTATAATTAAAATTAAATATCATCCCGATATAATACAGAACTCAAATTGCGTGTAGTCCAAAACTTCTCATTGATTGAACCATCGAGGCAGCTGAAATTCGAAACAAAAATAGGCAGAAAATAAAAATAAATTATACCAAAAAGAGAAGAAAAATATTTTTATTCAAACGAAAAGAACTGAAATTACCGATTGACTCATTTTTATCCAATTTCAGGGAATCAGTGGACTCATTTAAAACATTCCTCGGCATACTGTCATAGACAAAGCACTACTGACCACACCGTGACACGACCAAATGATACCCGCGCTTACAGCGATTTGGCCCAAAAACGGTCGTTTATCAAACCGCCACTTTTTTACGCCAGTTCGTTGTGATAGCAGCCGAGCCAATGATACAGTAGCAAAGGATCCGCCCCCCAAAAAAAGCATTTCACTGTTCATCCTTCCGTAACCGGATCGAAACCACAACTACAATGGGCGTGTGTAAAACGCAGACACACACACACTTCCGGGATCTACATGCATGAGGTTGCATCGAAATCGTTCAGGTGTGTGTGTGTGTGTGGTGTGTGTGTGTGTGTGTGTGTGTGTGTGTGTGTGTAGCGTTCTGTTGCGGTGCGCAGTTAACACACACAACAGATGACTGCAGGTCAACCGTAAATTTGGCCCAAGGGATGACTCACACAAATTCATACCCTGTATAACGGTGTAGTCACATTTTTTTGTCAGGCAATTCACAAGACCCAAATGGACAGTTTGTAAGGCCTTCAGTGGAGGCACGTATGGTGGCAGCGCCATCTGGCGCCCATGACTCAGTGTAGCTCGGCGAGCCAATTGATGCGGGGAAAGTTTACCGAATGGGGTCAAAGCCAACAACTCACCATGCACCAACATCACGTCATGCAATATGTGATCATGTAAAATTCGCACAATAAATGCGTGTGAATCGAGCAACAACAAAAATGCATTTACAATTGCATTTTTTTAATAGACTCAATATTTTTATTTTATTTTCGTTCAGCTTCCTAGAAAATTTCATGAGAAATGCATCCTCTTTCAAAAATTAATTTTACTTGCTCTTGCTCTAAAACTAATTCATCAATCAGGACTAAGGAAGTACAAAAATACGTATTTACTGTATAAGAAAAACGCTTTGAAGTAACTATTATTAAACTTAAAAACAAAAACTATCTTTAGCCAAAAAACGGCGGTAGTCGCAATTGCACCATTTTTGCTAGCACCACTTTTAATAGAAAATAGTTATTATATTTTCGTACAGTCCCTTTCAAAGTTTAGAAGAAATTGCATTTTTTTTCCGGGAATTAATTTAATTTCCTTAAATCTGTTTCATCAGCACCATACAAAAAAAATTTGCTCAAGACGAAAAACACTTTCAAGTACAATTTTTTTAACTCAAATAAATATCTTTAGCCAAAAAACGGTTGTAGCTAATTTCGTACGTTAATACAGTGCAGTTAGCTACAACATTGAGACGCATCCAGGCAACGCAGACATCGTATCAATTGGAGATGTCTCCGTCGAGGAAGATCATTTTCATTATTTTTCTCAGATGACACTCTTACCGGCGTAGTAGTTCGGCATAGTAGAAGCGCAAATTTCCGGCACTATCCTTACCAGGCACTCCATTCAGACACAACACATACAAGGAAGGGAAACTGTAGAGACCGGTTGCTTACGTCAGAGTTCATTGCCCCCACGCGTAGTGGTCCGCTATTTTAAAATGTGTGTCTGAAAAGGGGTGTCCAGGCTCTCTCTCTGCTTTTGGCAGGGTAGATTTTTGCCCCCCTCCCTTCCTGACTCTCCGTCGCGTATTTTCCTCGCTTTCCCTTCGCGCGCAACGATGCAAGATTATAAACGTCCGTAAAAATCGATGCTCACGCGCGTGAAAGACGACGATCGCGAGAAGGCGCTGAACTCTCCGTGAAGAGGGCAGGTCCACGTTATGAACGTGACTTCCTCTGTTGACATTGGCCACGAAGGGGGAAGGGTGGGGCACTCACCAAACACCGGCAAAAACGAAGTAAAATTGACCAGTGGAATTTGTCGCATCTAGCTAGGCGTTGATTGATTGATTTGCAGCAAAAGAAATTCGAAATTTTTAACTACCTCTCGCATTCGTGTCTTCCATCTGCATTCTTCTATTATTTTTTGTAATGCGACGTGTACACATTAAGACGCAGAATAAAATTGAATTCTGCAAAAAATGTTTTCATTTGATTTTAACGGACAGGAACCGATTTTGATAGTTTTCATATGAGACTGCAAAGCTTGATTGAGCGATTGTGTATGCTGTGATTTCACCGCTCAAATTGTGACGGATTGATTGATTGATTGATTTGAGGAGTTACGGATCGGACTGGAACGATCACTTCGCTGCCCGGGGAAAAAAATGTTGGTGTACCAAGGGGTCAAAAGTGCACATTGATGATCATAATCAGGCAAAGTCTCAGTTACATGGAATTTAACAGCCATCTTTAGATACAATCTCCCGGCAATTGTTGGCCCTTGTCGTGCAAAAACCCTTCCGACAAGTCAATTAATTTCTCATGATAGTTAAACTATCTTTATTGTAAACTGCGTACTTAATTCTTTATTATAAAAAATAATAAAGAAACCAATTCGGAGTGAACTTGGCAAAACTTAATTATCAACGTGTAAAACTAAAACTAAAATAAATAATAAATAAAATAGTTCACTTAGTTGTAAAACTGCATCTCAGATAAGCTGAAAAATATTTACTTTTAACGAAGCATAAATCACTTGCACATTTTTTTCAGACATAAAAAGGTGTTTGAAATAATTTAATCTATTTGTAGAATGCATGACCGGAAGTGGCTTGCAGATTTACCGTACAAGAGCTCCGAGCCCTTTTCACGCGCTGTTCTTAACAGTTCACAGGCCTGGTGGTTGGGTGTTATGCGATTATAAACAAAAACGTGCTTTTTAAATGACACCGAGTCATAAGAATCCAGCCACACCGATTATTACCTCCTCGCGCCTCTACAACGAAGGGTTCAGTGACCTCGCCGGCGCGGCGATCGATATATCGTCATCGACCCTTCTTTCTCTCTGCAATAACTGCAACACACAGACGCTGTCTGGGCGGCCTGACTTGAACGAGTCCAAGTGCATCGGAGGCCGCCACAGATACAGACACACACACGTGCGGCACTCCTAATATTATTCGTGCGCACGTTTGGCTACGCGCACGACCACTTCCGGTGCAAATTGTGAAAAAATCAAACAAAAAAGAATTCATCAACGATAAGAAAACAATCTGCAATTCCGGAATGCTCCTTAAATGCCTCAGACTAATAAAAAAAAATTATATTATATTTACAGAGAAAATATTGAAAAAAGTTAAAGATAATTAACTTTTTAATTTGAAATAGTTTTTCAATTTTTATAGAACTCATGCAAATTAACGGCAATTTTGTGCGAATTGCTGTCGGGAAAATTGGCCAAATACTGCGCGCGCACTTCCTGCACTGCGCACGCACAGGTCGTCTGCCGAGAGTTCAACGACTTCGGAACGACCGCGACGGTTCCATTCCTTTCCATCCATGTTCGCTCTGTTTCCCTGTTGTTTTTCAGTTTGCTTAACTTTAAATTCCAGGCCCAAAACGACTGTTAATTTTTATTCTGTTTTACATTAAAATGCATTAGATTTATTTATTAAGTGTATTTTCTAAAACCTAAAGCGCATAACTTTTTTTCAAATAACAAGCTTTCAAAATTTTGATTTAATAACTTGGAACTGGAAAAATAACTTAATTTTGATCTTAGATCCAAACAATTTAAATTTTTTGAATATATGTAAATTGTGAAATAAACAATATTTTTAAGTAACAGGCTTTAAAAACTTTGATCTAGAAATTCAAAAGTAAGGAAATATTTTTAATTAAAAAATATTTAAAATAAGCCTACTGCGATGAGACTCTCAGTCACGCCTGAAGAAACCGCGCGGCCAGACAGTCAAGATCAGTGTCCGCGCGCACGCACGTACGCTGCTCTGCTGTGTGTATGTGTGGTGGAGAGGTTAATAACCGGACGAGTGTGAGTCAGTCAGTCAGGGTCGAGGTTCGAGCCAGACACACGGCAACCGGGCATGAGGACCCAGGCAGAGGAGCTACCGTTTTTCCGGGGTTCCTCTGCGCCTCACTTTCTCGCGCGCTGTCTGTGTCTGTCTAATGTGGTTCGAGCACAAAAATCAAAACTGCCGCGACAACGCGCACTGTTGCGTTGCAGGGAATATATAAGATTAGACAGGAAAGATAACCGCCGCCAGGAAGGGAGAGAGGGTGAGACCGCAGATTTTGTTGGCTGACGTTCAAGTTCACTCTCTTTATTTATTTACGAACTCGGTCAACGCCACCATCGCGACCATG
Organism: Hypsibius dujardini; assembly: GCA_001579985.1. Classification (NCBI taxonomy): domain Eukaryota; kingdom Metazoa; phylum Tardigrada; class Eutardigrada; order Parachela; family Hypsibiidae; genus Hypsibius; species Hypsibius dujardini. The sequence goes on from LRSR01000477.1 coordinate 13,121, forward strand.
CCGTGCGCGAGCGCAACCTGGAGAGGGCAGGGACCTCGACAGAAGAGTTCACACACCAGAGCAGTGTGCGAGGGTGTGACACAGGCAGGCAGGCAATCAGACAGAAAGAAAAAGATAGGCAGACAGACAGACAGACAGACAGACAGACAGGCAGCCACAGACAGGGGTCCTTATGCGCGGTTGCCGTGTGTCTGGCTCACACTCGTCCGGTTATTAACCGAGAGACATGCTGAGAAACTCGGACAGACTTGGACAGAGTAGATTATCGGCACTGCAGTCAGTCTTATGAAAAGACAATTAAGATAATTTCTTCTAAAATAAAATTGCTTTAAAACTTTTTGGCCATAATTTTATTGCACCGTAAAAACAAAGTCCAAAATTGAATTTAACGGCGTCGTAAAACTCTCTGCAGCTTCTGAACAGCAACTTCGAGAACTAAGCTCAAATGCTTTATGCAAGGTCCGCTGGCACGGTCCCCGTGTAACAGGGGTGCGCGCGCAAAGTTCAAGGCCCTTTCCCCGCCCCTGGTACACTCTTCAGCACACATTTATTGCCGCGTTCCAGCACGATTTACAAATTTCAAATAAAAATTTTCACCTGAAAAATTAGGCTAAAATAACAGGTGTTATTACAAAGTAATCATGCGTGCCGAGTAATCCACAAATCTTCCTTGCAATATCAAAAAATGATTGATTGATCGATTGTGCAACTACGGCGTGGAATGAATCAACGGTCTACTCGTTCAGTTAACAATGCACTCAATCAACTTTTGCAGGCAATGAATGAGTGATTAAATAGATAAATGAACAACCGTTTGATTTTTCAGGAGTGAAACATTTTGATTTGCAATAAATGAACAAATGAATCAACGCTTGATTGATTGATTGCACTGAATGATGACTGAATGAATGAACGAAGATGCAACCCGCGATGACGTATGTCTGCGCGCCCAAGAGTTCATTCGCTTGGCTCGCTCGCGCGGGGCATTGACCCATTCACCACACACACGTGCGTTCCTCCACACACACACAGACTCACACACATTTCCGCATCTCTCTTGCGCTTCCCTCCCTCCCTTTCTCTCTCTCTCTTTCTCCTGACCCAGTCTCTCTCTCTTTCCACTGAGATCCCGATTTTGAAGTGCAACGTAGAACTGCATCGCCCGGTGTCCGGCTGCTGTTCCTTCTTCCGCCAATTTAAAACGAACGGTGAAAAATCGTTAAGCCGGCCGAGAGAGAGCGCGGGAGAGGAGAGAGCAGTGCACCCTGTGTGTGTCTTCGTCCTCTTTTCCCAACTGTGTGTCACTGTCCCTGCGTGTCCTTCGTGTTTTAGGCCACGCCCTCTCCGTGAGAAACCCCCATATGCGTAATTTTGACTATAGAACGCGGACGACAAGGTCATTGACTCGACGACGCAGCGCTCCTCCTGTTCTCGACTGTTCCCTTTCTCCCGCTGTAATAATTCTTCTTCCGCCTCTCTCGAACCGGTTCCACAGCACACTCGCGTCAATTTATTTTGGGAAACCTGGCTTCTCTCTCTCTCTCTCTCTCTCCGAGGAGGATGTGTTGGACTGTCGTGTTTTGATTTTTTTTTTTAATTAATTATGTGATGTCGCCAATTACACAAAATGGGGAACACAAGTCAACACAGCAGTGAGAAACTATTTCCGGGCACAAAAAGTTGTTCATTTTAGTGGGCGCTACAGATTACATCGAAACTATCATATTAAATGGAATATTCTGTCTGAGTTTTGAAACATTTCGCCTATTAAAAATATTATAATACTAGTATTAATTAACGAAAATCGTATATGGGGGTAATATAATACATAAAAGCAAATTATATATATATAAATAAAAGTAAACTATATATATGTAATCGGAAATTATGGTAATATATTTAAGCGCGGATGAGTAAAAATTGTTTCAAAAAGAAATGAAAATAATTCAAGGCTAAATTCACGGGCTGGGTTCGCGGTCGAGGTGTGCGACCACGCTCAGTTCAGCGTACTTTGGTCGGCGACCTCCGCGGTCATTGCTCCCTGGCTACGCGCACAACTCACTTGCGCAATGCACACTGCGCGTACCCGCAAACCCATACCGGAAGTGCCCGTAAATTTCGGTTGTAAGTTACTCCCCTTAATTTTCATAAATAATTTAAATATCTGCAGAGGTTCATTCAGTTTTAAGTCACGCTGATTGACTAATTGCATGCGAACGTTGAAACGTACATAAGACTGAAGTTTTGCGCGTAGTGGAACCTCTTTAATCTAATTTAATTGCTCCATAAATTAATTCTAAAACTCGGTAACGTCAATGGGAATTTTTTCATACTTTTCCGCTACTAGTCAAATTGAATTAATTTCAATACCAACTGAAAGTGCGTGCCAAGACGCTTGGTTAGCAGTGCAGTTGTGCGCGTAGTCAAAACTGTTTTAACTTGATTCAATTGCTCTAAAATATAATTTTAAAAAGGGAAACGTCAACAGTAATTTTCTAATATTTTTTCGTCATTGGCAAAATTAAATTAATTTCAATATCAGCTGAAGATGCGTGCCAACACGCTTTGTGTGTGTCGTGTGTGTGTGTGTGCATCGATAAGTGTGCACGTGAGAGGGCAATAACCTCAAATCCACAACACTGCGCAAAATTCCCACAGCCACAAGACTACACACGCAGCTCACACAGCTCATTCATCCCACTCCCGAAAATTCCTACAGCTCTCCGCATTTTCGTTCGCCCAACCGGTAACGGCCATTTCACGCCTAATACATTCAGCCTCAAAGTGAGCGAGCGAAGAAATCGTAACCGACATTTCTAGGCCAAGACAATTACATGGCGCGCCGTGGCCATAAAAGAAAAGACCGGCAGAGACCGGCGCGTTAACTCGCACACAGACAGACAGACCCGTAACCGTCATTCGAATCGCCTCACCGCAGGCGACGAAAAAATTACCAATCCACCCGGACATGCGGCAGAAAAAATCGGACCCAAAAAAGCCGCATTCTTCCCGCACACGTACCTTTGATGTTAGTGGACATCACTGCATACATAGGTAATAATCCAGCAGTAATAGAACTGACAGCCAGCGACGGTGGTGGAGTTACAATTGTCCGTCCTCCAAAATATCATGTTCACCGGGAAACATTGAAAAAGCAGTAATCATTCACAGATGCAGACGCAATGGCAGTGGTCCGGTTTAAAGTGGAAGAGAGCGAGAGCGCGCGCGTAATGCGCCCAGCAGGAGGATTTTTTCCAAGTACGACTGTAGTAGTATAAGCCGGTTGAAGAAAGAGGGGGGACGCGCACACACCACAGACAGGGAGAGCGCCGGTGGAGGTTATTCACTCCTTCTCTGTGTGTGTAGCATGTGTGGCCTGTGTTGTGTGTGTGTGTGGAATAGCGTCACACAAGCTCACACACTGGACACACACAGGCAGAGGGCGCAGCTGGACACAGGGCAAGGCAGGGCTGAGTGAGTGGAGGAAAAGCGGGAAGTGGGCGGGTCGTTACGGGTGCCGCTCTCTCTGTCTGCGTGAATGGAATTGCGCACGCACGTTGGATGGAAGGCTGCCTGCGCGAGCTCGACGAGCTCTGCAGATTGTGATGGATGGTACCACAGAGGCCGTTGTGAAGCGGCGGTCTTCTACTTCTTCGTGCTTGTGTTGTGTGTGTGTATACTGTATACAAAAATCGAATTGACCGATTGACCAACGAAAACGGCAAGTGGGCGTGGTGTGTGCCGCTTGGCTCCTCCCATTTTGCCGTCTGATTGGCTGGTTGTGCTTATTAGCAGAATAATTTGCCCATAGGACCTAGGCATAGTAAACAGAGAGGGATCTCTGAGAGAGAGACCAGAGAGAGACCCCTCTCTCTTTACTAAGACCTAGGTGTGTGCTCATCATCATCATAGCGCTCTTTCGGTGCAAATAAATTATGAATCGATTGTAGACAACGGGCTGGCTCGCGGTTGTGTGAGTCTGCGAGATGAAATTCTGTCGGGGGGCGGGACAAAATCATACACCAACACATGAGCGCCATGATGAAATTATGCTATTATCGCGATCATACGGGGAGTAATTAAGGTCGAGCGAGCATGCACTACTACCGCCGAGTGAGAACATTTTGATAAGACTGCATGTATCTGCACTGGAAGAGTTATTATATACTGCAAGTGTTGGCTATACTGTAATTATTGCATATAGAGTACTGAATTATATTCACTTTATTATATTCCTCAGATTCTGCAACGAAAGTATTTAATTTGAATTTTATACAACTTGTTGTAATTCGCAGATCCGTACTCGTAGAAGGAGATCTTCATGTACCTAGTATATATAGTAGTGTTGCAAAGATAATACAGTGCTTGTGACAGTTAGCACTTCTCATTTTGGGAGAATTCACAGCAGACACACAAAACGGGTTGCAACAATTTTTTCTACCACAAAAAAGGTATATGTTTTCTTAATGACACTGAAAAATGTAAAAGAATAAAGTAGTGATACTAATTTTTTAGAACAAAAATGCAGACCCGTTGGAGTCTGAAATACTTCATCTTCTTAAATAGTTAAATAATACATACAGGTACTAGGAAAAACGAACAAAATTTAGCTTAGTCAAAGACCTTTCAGAGCAATCGGTTTTCCTTGAAACACTGCCACTCAAATACGTGAAAATTGGAATTAATATATTTTTGGCAGAGACCGAGAGGAACACGCCAGCAGTGCGATTGGCATTGCACGTGCGCATCGCCTGCCTATGAAACAACCCTAACAAATAAAGAGGAAGAACCCATGAGTCCAGTGCTCGTAAAATTGACTAAGTTTGCAAAACTCTGTGCTACTGCAAAACGTTTGTGCAAACCACCGTGCTTCGCTTCCGACACTGACTGCGAGATGGGTTCTCAACCTGGGTTATCCTGGGTTTCTGGACGCAGCTTTCAGATATAACTCAGCAACCAACCTGGGCTCCAGAATGGGAAGAAAAAGAGACGCTTGCTTAGATAGAAGCTTTTTTAGAATACCTCGACAGAAACCCATCTAGTCGGTTTCACTTTAACTCATATTTCGTCACCAGTCTCCTCGTTGATGTCTCCTGCTCCAAGTATTTCGACGTAAACGTTGACCGATTGCAGCAGTATATCACCTCCGGACATTCATCTGGAGTACATGATGATTGAAAGAGCGACGCCTCTGTTTCAGTGCGTGTCATTTAATAAACTTGCGGCAGCTGAATTCTTCCTCAAACGATGGGGCGCCAGGCAAGACTGCATCAACATTTCTTCGGATCCCGAACCCAGAGTACGCATCGTGCCTATCTGAAGCAATCCGGATGAACCTGCATGAAATGGTGCGGTTGCTGCTGAAGTATGGAGCGTCATTGTAGCACGCGGGACGGTACAATAAAATTGGTTTCGAAGAGCAGATCTGAAGATGGTTCGGATCTTGGTGGACAACGGATTTGATCCGCGGGCCAGAGAAGAGCGAGTTGAATTGAAGGATGAGGGCAGGACTCTCCTTGAGTCTGCGGTTATATAAGTAGGAACTTGTCTGTTTTCCTGCTTGCCTGCCTGCCTGCCTCTTTGGCCGTCTGTCTGTCGGTCAGTCTGTATGCCTTTCAGTGTGCCTGTCGTACTTGATTGCCTGCCGGCCTGGCTGCCTGTCGGTCTGTCTGCTTGCTTGTCTGCCTGTCTGCCTGCCTGCCTGCTTGTCTATCTTAGTACTTGGAAATATTCCAGTAATCTCAGAGGTTTAATACCAATGTTTCTCCAGTCATCCACATCCAAGGTGGAGTCATCCACCTTTCCCCCAACCGGTCCAAAAACTTCGCGGTCGTCCAGCCATATTCGGGCGTCCGCAGCCTTACTTCAAGACTGGATCCACCGCTGTCTAGATGGAATTCGACCTTTTCGTGCTGCAGTCCGTCATTTGATAGGAGTGACGGGTGGGAAGAACTGTACGGAAGAATCCTCGTTGGTGGACTTGTCGATTAGTACTCTCCGTCGCATGTGGATGGCGAATGAACGTTCGTTTAGCCGTCCCGTCGCGGATGGAATTAGTTTGCCGCATTGTCTGATGCGGAAGTTGAATCTTCTGGAATTGGAGAATCGCCTGGTAACGTTGATGGAGCTCATTTACGCCGGTCATGTTTGACGTCCAGCACGGCGGCGGCAACACCTTGTTTATTGGGAGTAGGTTGGGTTTTAATTTCAATTCTCCTGCCAAGGTTACACACAGAATGTACATACACATATGTAAGTTATTTTTTTGTTGGGTGATAATTCAATTTTTATACTTACCGAATAAATAAGTTATACCAGTTATTTTTATTTTTCTGTTGTTGCCTGATTCCATAAGTTTCCTTTATGCTCTGCGTCGAATTTTACTTCATATTCTTTTCACTTGTCCATTCTAACTGGAAATGTATATATAAAAAATATTTTAAATGTATTATGATTAGTTGTCTGGGGTTTTAGAACTATCGATTTGTCAAGAGATGGCTCCTGCGTTCCACTAACCACGTCACAATGATCGCGCATTTTTTAAGGTTTTTTTTATCCCGTAAACTTTCCCGTGTTTCTCCGTTCTCTTTCCTCTATCCACAGGATAAACAGACGAGCCAAAAATCTTTCAAGTTTCAGACAACAAAATCTAATAAAAATGCCTAACATCCTTCATTTCATCCTATATAAGCAATAACTTAATTAAAACGCGAGGCTTCTCATCGTGTGTAAAAGAGAGAAAGACACGCAAAAAAGCTGACCCTAAAGTAAAAGGCAATACATATCAAAGCGAGGCATTCTAAAGAAGCCAAAAGGGCGACAATCACCTGACAAGGGTGCAGCAATGCAATAGGAGAGCACGTAGGAGAAGAAGAGAGACAGACGCAAAAAGGTAGGCAAAATAAAAAAAGACATCTTTGGAAATTGTAGTACAGGACCATATACACAAAGCCGAAAAGTAAAGCAGAGACAAGAAGCGAAACCTCAAACGGAAAAGTCCAGCACAAACAACGGAATAGTCACTGCTGCGGTTGCGCGCAGAGAAGTCGAATTGGGGTGTCGGTTGTGAACGTGCAGGGGATCTTCAAACCTTGGAGGGCGACGCGTCCGTTGCGACCAGGACGGCGGCGGCGTTGGCCTTCTCCCGGCGTGCACGCTCGATGGCTTCACGAATGTTGGACTTGCCCTCGATCTTCGGTTTATTGTGGAGAGGCTGGATGTGTGACAAAATGCAAAAGAAAACTTAAAATCAAGTGCACATTCAGGCACAGACAGGATGAAAGACATTGTCAGGCATTATCTGCATGGTTCGGCTGTGAACTGCTTAACTACCTCTATGAGCCCGAATGGAGTCATTCTCGATATTTCGATCTGCCTGCCTGTATCAGGCAGATCGGCATAACCGTGTCTGTCTGTCTGCACTTTCCAGTCAGTATATGCATTAGTATGCCGCCGCAAATTGCCATACCTTGAGGGCTCGACTCGAGGTAGCCGACGCCTTCTTGCTTCTCACCCCTGACGACGTGGATGCCACACCAACTTCCGGGGCGATCCAGCTATTGGCAGCCAGCTGATCCAATGTGCCGAATCGTCGACGGATATCTATAACCTGCAAAAGCAAACACCGATAAGAAGGTGAGCGATAGTCATAACATGAATGTAAAAGCAAACAGATGCTGCCAGACAAACAGACAGGCCTGCCTATAACAGACCTGCGCGAAGATCATCTCCCAGAAACCAGCCAGATCAATCGGCGTCGGTGTCGGTCCTTCCTTTGTGGGACGCTCAAGTTCGTAACACTCTACCAGACCGACAAACTGCTGGAGTTTCTTGTCACGGAAAAGGCGCGCCTGTCCGACTGCCACATGGATCAATTCAGTGCCTGGAAGAGCAAAGGAAATTATTTTAAAATTACACAATAACAAGCTTAGCCGGAAAACATTTATTTAAAAAAAAAACAGGATTTAGCCGGCACGGATTCATTCATGTACACTTTTATTTTCGAAAAAAAATTAATGACTAAATTGACTTTTTTTAAATTGGCATATAAATCAAAATTAATCAAATTATTCAAGACAGCCATCAAAGATTCTAAAATAATAAATTCGCTCGAAAAGACCACAATTAAGCTGCTTCGAAAGCTAAACAATAATAACAATAGAAATGAAAGAAAAAAAATGTTACGCAGTTAAATTTAAGAATAATTTATACATTTATATTTGCTGGTATCATCATGTATTTATTAAAAAAGTATTCCTATACCTTCATCGGTGATACTCGGCTGGGTGGCGCTTGAGTCGACGACGTCACCCGAAACGGTAGCTGCACCGGCTGCCAAAGCTTCCTCCCACTTATCGGCAGTCTCGGTGAGATAAGCTGTTTCGCAGTTAATCAGGTCGTGAAAGTAGCGGAGCTGCTCTTCGCGGCTGCGGTTCGGACAGAAGGCTCGCACTGAAAAGACACAAGAGCAGCGATGATATTGAGAATAATAATGCAAATGGAATTCCGGCAAGAGAACACATATAACAGACAGACTAAAACTATAAGAACCACAACAAATAGAGAAACAACACACTCAGAGAGGGAGAAACAATAGCGATAGACAGATAAACACACAGACACACAAGATAGATAGACGAATAGGCAGTAACTCATGTAGGCACAGAAAACAGAAAACAATAGACAGACAATAAACGCACAAGAGACAGAGACAACCCGATAGGCAAACACTCAAACAAACAAAACAGATAGACAAACCGATAGACAGAAAAAAGCATACTCAGGCAGGCAAACAGAAAATAGACATGCAGACAAACAAGGTACATACGCAAATCGTGTCTTTCAAGTGGCCAAGATCGCTTATAGACAGGCCTCCCATCAAGTCAGGCAAACAACATACAAGAATTTCAAACAAGAACGCCATTCTACACCATTTTCAGATAAACCACAAAGAGCCTAAACATCTTTAATTAAATTCCAACGCACCTGCTGACTTTATCCCAGAAGCCTCATCAAGGGTAGTCGGTCCCGCCGACGTCGATGGCACAGCCACTGCTGCCTCGGGTATGGCAGAGATTTCAGTCTGCGGCTTCGCGGCATCCTCATCACAACCCGCAGCCTCCGACATCTCTACCTTCAACGTGTTCTGCCCGGCCGCACTCGTTGCCATCAAATCGTCAACAGTAGCCGTCGCCGAAGACCGCTCCGTGTCCGGTTCAATCACTGTAAAAAACGAGAGAGAAAAACGAATGAGAGAAATTCAAGAGCTCGTTAAAATTAAACTAGCGAGATAGACCGACAGGTAAATTCATAACAAGCCGGATTATCTCACTCACACGAGTGCGAGTAAGAGAGGCCTTAAAATAGAGTGCGCGATGGTGACTACCAGCCAAGGCAGCAGACAGACAAGAGATAAAATAAACTCGCTGACTGTGAGTGAACTAGTTTTGTTTAAACGAAACTGTCGAGATTCAAATCAAATTATTACTTAAGTAGAAAAGCCGAATTCGGTGTGAGTTGAAACAGAATGAATTTAAATTACATTACAAAAGTCTGGTTAATTTAAATTAGATTAAAAATAAATGTATCACCCAAATGTAAATGTATAACCCAAAAATGACATTTTAAAGTACATTTAAAATTTACAACAGACGCGATTCAGAATTTGATTGAGTATTTAGCTCATACGAATTTTAAATTAAATAAAAATGATTTACTTTCAAACAAAGTCTCTTTTGAACAAACTTTTAAAATTAATACACGTTTCCAAATTTAAAGACTTATGCCAAATACACTTTTTAAAATTAACATACGAGGTGGAATTTAATTAAAAATTATTCCTCATCCTAGACTGATTTCAGATTAAATAAAAGACGATTTCATCTCAAATAACGAACCTGCTTTAAATTAGCTTTAAAATTAAATATAAACAGCAACAATGCCAAGGCTCACTCACAGGCATCAAAGTAGACGGTCGCGTCGGCAACCAACGGGGACGAACCCGCCAGCCGCGACGGCGATGTCTGGGTCGTCTCGTGGGCTGCCCCGACAACGAGGAGCGGCTCAATGGGGGAGTTGGGCTCATCCGATGCAGCAGCAGTAGCAGCCACCGCCGGCAGTGGAAGTCCGAGCTCTACAACGGCGACAGTAACTACAGGCGGACGCGAAGCCACCACCGCCGAGCTGACGGGAGTGACTCGCTTAACCGCCACCTTCTTTCCCTCCGGCTTGGTCGGTCCTCCTCGTGGAGCAGCAGCAGCAGCGGTGACTTTGCTTGCAGCTCCAAATTTCGGGACGGAGGGCTTACTGGCGGGTCGTTCAGCTGGTGCGACTGATTTGGAGGCGACCCGCGCCGCGGGATGGGGAAACCTCGGCAGCGCCGCCTTCAGAGAGACGTGATTTCGTGGGGCTGGTGGTGGTTGTACCGATCCGGCCTTGGACGAAACAGCAGCGGACTGATTGGCGACAGCTTTGCCCACCAAAGGGACGCGTTTCACAGCCAGTTTCGGTGGAAGTTCGGCGGGTAGGTTTGCGACTTCCTTGACGGTGCGTACCGGCTGCCCGTGCACCAAGCGGTCGATTCCCGCCGGGCTGATCCGTTGGTGAACGGTCTTCCTGACAGCATTGATACGAGGTGGATTGATGGCGGCGGCAGGTTGCGAACGGGCAACAATAGCTGTGCGGAGGGGAATGGCGCCGGTGGAGGCACAGACTGCATCAACCGGCTTTCTATAAAGCACACGACATGCAATGCGAAGTGGTAAGGTGAACGTTCAGAAATCGATCAGATGAGTCGGCTTGTTGGGGAAAAATAGTGAGTAAGGCAGGCAGGTATTCAACCAGACCGCCGGAGACAGAAATATCGATAACAAGAAAGACAGACAGACGGACAGACAGACAGACAGACGGACAGACAGACAAGCAGACATACTGCAAATATACAGGCACTCAGGCACACTGACAAACATGCAGTGTTAGACACGGGGATGCGCTTCAAACAAAAAAACGTCATTCTGATATACGAGAACGTATGCAAACAGACAGGGATATAACCAGTGATGAGGTAAACAGACATTCAGACAAAGACGTAGACGACACACACAGACTATGCAGATCCAGACCCATCATTCAGGCAGGCAGAAATTGTCAGGCACTCTAAAAAACATTTAGAGAGCGGCGCACAGACATAGAGAGGGCAAGACAGTTAGACAGACAGACAGTAACCTGCGCATATAAACAGGCCAACAGACAAGACAAACATACAAAGGCAGCCAGTTTCATTCACATAAAAACTGAGAAGAGGTGAGCTGGAAATTCTGATGACGTAGATTCAAAGACTGGAACATCGATCGATCGGACTTTTGCAAAAAACGGCAAAGAAGCATTTACCCGATGGGCTGACGAGACCGATTGACACTGCCAGGCTTGAGATTACCCGCCGCCGCGGTGGGCTTCATGTTGACCGGTCGAGGCGGCGCCGTAGACTTGGAACGCGGAGCAATGACAATCTTGCCAGCGGGTTTGGGCGCGGCTCCTTGTTGTGCTGGTGCAGCGACAGCACGACGATCCATCGTGATTCTAGTGAAAACGTTCGGGGAAAAAGACGCACATATTTACTCACTCGAGTATTATGTCACTGTCATTATAATAATCAAGCGAGTCAACAGTAAAACACACACACAAAATGAGTAAACAAAAAAGTCGTAAAGTCAATTGCGGATCGGTAAAAGCTAGAGTATAATCAGCCAACCATCAATCAACCAATCAATCAATGCATCGTCCAAGGAACAGTATCCCGTCATCATTCCTAGTCGTCAAATTTGAGACGCATTTGAATTCTAAATATATTATTCACAACCGAAAGACATATAAACATAAGAGCGGTAAGTTCGGTATTCGAGAATGGCAATCTTCATTTCAGCTTGCGTTTGAAAATGTGGAAATCGCGTATTCAAATTAATTCAAAATATTATGTAGCAAACAGTTGATGGATTGATTGATTGAAGCGCAAATTACAACTACTTCCTCGTATCGCTTGTTAGACAAAAATGACAAAACTCCCTCGGCGACTTCAATTCAAGACTTCAAATCGCTAAACTGAATTAAATCCAGTTTCAAATTCTATTTCACAATTATAAACCTTGTCAAAAACGAAAAACTTATACCTACTTGAATAAAACCCACAAAAATCGGCAATTTCTTGCTCCTTTTCTCTCCACGAAAAAATTCTCCTCTCCTGAAAAACCAAGCTCGTACGCTTAACAAACAGTGGAACAAGTTGCGCGTTCAATAGATGAAGCGGAATCGATGGCGTTCTTGACGAAAGCGCCTGAAAAAAACCCAAGAAAAATTGGATGGAAAATCGTTTGGTTGAAATCTCCGCAACGGTCGATTGAGATTGACCCTTTTCAAAGTGCGTGCGTGCCATCGACGTACCTTTACACAAATCGAGACGAGAGCTCCTGATGCACAGATGTGCGAGAGGGGCCCCTCAATAATCGTTGAACTTGGAGAGCTGAAGGATGGAGAAGAGAACGAGAGAGAAGACGCCGACGTTGTGTGTTTGTGCGTGTTGCCGCATTGAAAATGCAAAATAAACTGTCGCGGATCTCCGATCTCTCTTTTCTACTCTTTTCTCTGTTCAAGGCAGAACGGGTTGAGCGCGCTTACTGAAAATCCCATCTGATTGGCTCCTGGATAGTTTCAGGCCAATGGTAAATTAATGCTGTACAATGAGCCAATTAAATTGGAGGAGCGGGTTCTTTGGTATGTGGGTAGGCGTGGCATTCATTTTCGGCACCGTTTTCGATGGCAGTTATTTGGCATTTTGCGACTGTAATATCCGATATTATCTCATAGTTTACCCTCAAAAGTTTTTCCTGATCAAATTTTTTACTCTAAAATGAACTTCGTTGTTCACAAGGATGAATGTTGGGAAAAAATGGCTAATTTTCTTGAGAAAACGAGGTGTCCTAGTACGACCACTAGATGCCGTACCCAATGGTTTGGTTAGAATGTACGTACAGCGTACTCTATATGTACGAGGAGCCTGGCCAAATCCTAACCACTAATTTGTTCTGGCGGCTCACCATCTAGCAGCAAATCATCAGCTATTACAATCTAATATGTTGTAATCATACTGCTGTTCGCTGC
>LRSR01000479.1:0-20034 GCA_001579985.1 Hypsibius dujardini
TGATCGGATATGGATATACACCACTGTTCTAGACAAAAGGGTTTCCGGATCCCGGGGAAAATGAGGACGTGTGAGATGAATGGGCCGCCAGAGCAAATGGAGGGACATTCTGCGTGTGTGCGGAACTGCGGATCATCATAATGGCTTACATGTGAAATATATCGGGAAAGTAGTGAAAAGAGAGGCAAACGATCAGCTAAATTGTACGCTGGTTCGCCGAAAAAATTACTTATAAGTTAGAACTCGAAAGGGCTCGAGAAGAATCTTCAGGACAGGGTCCATGAGGGTCCATCATGAGTATACTACGCAGTACGCATATACTCAACGACGTAAAATTCGGTTAAACTGATTCATACGCCTGGATGTGGATTGTCGATTATGCTGTTGCTTTATCCACACTGTGAAGTGCAGCTCCAACTCGAACGAAGAGAGTGCGAGGATTGCCGCTGTATTCCGATTCCTATAGCCGCCTCTTTCTAGAGTGAAGATGGTCAGCCGTAATTCCCGTCTTGTGGAACTCGGTGTAAATATCGCAATAGGCTTTTCTTGACTGTTTCCCATTTAAAATTGAATCTGGATTCAACTGGTGTCAGCGAAATATTTGTCGCAGGTCAGGAGGCGGAGCTATGGATTGATCTTCGACAACTATTCTCCTGGCTCCGGTCCTGTTCAAAAAGTGCACATAGCTCCGCCCCTTGATTACCGATAAATTTTTTCCTAATGCCAATCGATTTCAAATTGAAATCCAAATGAGAAAGTGTTAGATTAATTGTTTTTTCAATACAATACACTGACGGAAAATTATGTGGAGTAACAGTGAGAGAGGAAGCAATCCGGAATTTTCGGTCTCGATTGATTGATTGCTGGATGAGAATTAGACTACCGTAGCAGTCCATAATGGCTGTTTTCGAGGACAGAGTTCTGACTGGTTTGCATTACTTCGCACAAAAAAAACGTTCCGCATAAGATTTCAGAATTACATAAAGAATAGGAACCCCATTTCGGTTGAACACTGTTTGACGAATGACAAGTCTGTGCAGATGCCATGCTTCCGGCTCCTTGGACGAACATTTTGAAATGCCAGGAAAAGTATTGGACGACATACAACCTGGGAATATCATAAAATTTAATCAGAAGTGAGCCGGTTGACAATTCGAGTCGGATGCCCGAGGGACAAGGATGTTCTGATGTGCGAGGCGGGATGAGATGTCTCTGATGTAGTGCAATCCGAGACGAACGCGAAAGGACGGGATGCTCCGAAGGCCGAAACTTGTGCTATGAAGTTGCGGCTGCAGTATTTCATGGGGAAATGTAAACAGCCAAAAGTTCCTGCTCTGCAGAGAAACTGTCCCCATCGGACTAGGATTAATCAAAGACACAACAGAAGTTGGGAACAACATTTTCAGCAGCACCAATTTGTAATAAGTAATTTCAATACCTAATAATTCGTGATCATACATACAGTATAATCCAGTTTAAGGATATAAATGTCCATCACATCCATAAAACGGTAGTTGATTAGGTATGACTTTTCCTGTTAATTGGCATGTACCGGTACTTTGCTCCAGAATACGTATTTTACGTTACATTTTTCAATGATAAAAGTGTACAAAAAATTACCACGACCATACGGAAAGCCATTCCATCAATTATTAAAATCACGCGACAGTATCGCAGCCAGATGAATCGCACGACCAATTACAGTTACCTTCCAACCAGTGCTTTGTATTTTGCACATCGCAGGTATTAGTGTGAGCAGTTTAAACTTCAACCTGTTTTAAATCTTTAGGGTGTAGTTTGATATTGCGCTTAAATAAAACTGCCAAGTGCAGGCATCCCTTCACGCTGAAATAAGCTAATTGATTAAAGGGAGGCATGCCATATACCACAACAGTGGACAAAATAATAAATACATAAAGGGGGCGGGCAATCGCACAAAAGAAAAAAAAATTAAAGCTAAAAACCAAATCGAAAAAATCGACACTTCTGAGTATATCCATGCAACGCAATACACACATGGCCAAAGTTTTGGGTGGCAGAGTTCGAGCCATCAGGCTTGTCTGGGTTTGAGCCACTCTTGGCTAGAGCTTGCCAGTACTTTCTACTGAATATTTGATTTAATGCCCGGCCCAGCGGAAAAATTAGACTGAGCAAGCTGCTCTAATTTTCGCCAAAATAAGAAAATATACAAGCTCAATCAATCGATCAATTAATTAAAGGCTGCATAGTCAGCTGTGATCAAGAGCGAGTGCGCGCGGTGACTTAATTCGGCTCGAACTCGGACCACCCTTTTTGGCTCCAAGTCTGCCACCCAAAATTGTGACCAGGTGTGTACGATCCCGTCGCGGCTTCACGAGGACGCTGCGTCAAAATCAAAGTTCAAATTCTTCACCACCCCCTCGGCGGCCGGTCCCGCCGACTTATCCCCGTCGTCCTTGCGCTCCTTGACCGGCGAGGAGATGAGCGACTCAATCACCGGACTGGAGGACGGACTACGCTCCTCCCGGGTGTGCTGCTGCTGCAGATCCGGCGTCGGGGTCTGCTGCATGGAGGAGAAGTTTTCCTTGTCATCTAGAGCCAAGCTGGTCGCATCGGATGTCGCACCACCCAGCGGAAGTGGAGGAGGAGTCGGAGTGGAGTGGACCGAGAAAAAGCGGTTGTTCGCACCGAAGCCGCCACTGCCGTCAATGGTCGGACTGGTGACGGCGGGACTCTCTGGCCGGCTCGGCTCACTGAGAAAGTCCGTTAGAACGGATTCCTGGTGGACAAAGAGCCGGGAGTTTTGTGTGCCGTCGGTGACGGTCTGGGTGCCGAAGATGGGCTGCTCGGGGGTGCGAGAGGGGGATGTCACGGTGGAGACTTGCCGTGAGCCGGATGAGGTGACGGTTTCGAGGAAGGTGTCGAGTTGCCTGAAAGACAGGGCGTTGTGGAGGGTCTCAAGGGAGTTGACGTTTGGCACGTGAAGGCAATTCAAGTCTGCAATCAAAATAAAAAAAACATTCATTAACGAGTTTCTCCTGAAATTTTATCTGCTAGCCTCGTTCCTGTTTCTTTATAAGTAGCTCTACCTACTTGCATATGTAATTATTGTCTGTTTGTAGCATGCCAGCTTGCCTGCCTTCCTGTCTGTCTGTCACATGGTCGGCAAGGTGGGAAGTAACATCTGCCTTATTCTGTGTAGATCTGTTACTGCATCTCTATCTCGCTCCGTCTATCTATCTGTCTGTCTAATGGTCCGTTTATATCTGTTTATACGTCTGCTTGTCTGTTCTGTAAGCACAAACTACCAAAGCCAACATACAGGGGTGCCAAGTACCAGTATTGCGCTGCATCGCATGCTCACACCACACAACCGACATAACTGAACTGCTGTTTTCGATTTGCTTTTCTTCACCTGCACTGGTTTTGGCATCTTCCATTTTATCCAGGCTGCTGCCCGAACTGAGGCCCTTGATGACGGCGGTGCTGAAGACCCGGTTCATGTGCACGCCGGTGTCATCTTTGGCAATGGTGGTTTTGTATATTGAACGATCGAACTTGGTCTTTGGAAAGTTGATAGTCGAGTTAGCGTCTAGGTTATCAAGCCAGCCTGCAAAAGCAAAAGGTGAACGCGCGACACATCCATCTATCCATTCCACAAACTGGGGTGCACTATGGACGTTACGCACTCAAGACAATTCAGTTACAAAGTGGGGGGAGGAGATTAGGCAGGTCAAGAACAAACGAGAAACTGTCACGGCTCACAGCAGCGGACCATCAGACCAAACGAAATCGAACAGGCAGTACCCACCATCGGCAAGATGTGACATGGAAGTGCCTTGTACCATGGAGCCGGAAGTAAGTCGGCGAGATGTTGATGGGGATCGCATGATGCTCAGGTTGCTTTCGTTTTTCAAGGTAGCGGTGCTGTGCTTGATGGACGGAAGTGGATTGGCGTGTGCAGGGTCGGACTAAAAAGTTCATACTTTAGTTAGTTTAGATATTGCCGACAGTCGGACAGTCGTTTGTCTTTCTGTCCGCCGGCATATTTGTCTATTTGTCTGTCTTCTCTGTCTGTCTGTCTGTAGCCTGTTTGTCTGTTTGTCTGTCTGACTATCTGTCTGCCTATCAGGCTGCCTAGAAGCGCAGTCGCACAACAAATGAGAAGTGAAGTACCGATGTTGACGGGCCGGCTGATTTCCCCATGGACCAGAATCCCGGCCCTTCAGGTTCTAGATCGTCCGACCGCAGCAGCATCCCCGGCGAGAAGTGCAGCTCAATGTGAAAGCGATCGTCCGAATTGATATCCTTCTTTGGGTCCTCGTACATCATGATCACAATCTGGGTCAGAAAGTTGAACTCCGGAACACTAGAGATGTATGCCATGGCGCGAGTCCACTGCGCATCGTTTGCCTGAGTGAAGACAAAAAAAATGCAAATTATAAGACGCCACTCTTGAACATCTGTGTCCCATCTGCGCCTATGTTTCTTCAGAGCAGCGAATTCTACGTCGACCCTACGCACCGGAATTAGCCCGCCGAAGCGGAAAATGTTCATCAGCGAGTGGATGTGGCTCTCGCTGGTGAAGTAGAGACGGCTGCGAACCATCCTTCCAGGCGACGCCACATTCTGCGAGAATCTGTAAGCAAATGAGTTTCATGATGACGCTAGATTCACCGATAAATCTACGTGTAATCCGATGAGAATACAGAAGGGCAAACACACGAGCGAGGTGGGGGATCAGATGTATAAACAAGGAGACATGCACTGACAGACGCAGAGATATAGGAATAAACAGACAAAAAACAGACACGACATACCAACAGACGGACGGACTGACAGACAGATCGGCAAACAGACGACCAAACAGACAGACAAAAAGACAAACAGAAAGACGGACAGACAGACAGAACTCCCACCTTGGGTGCAGTCGGTTGACGTTTTCGGGATCATCCTGACTCTCCGGCACATCAATGACATGCTGCATATCAGCCCGAATTTTCTTCAGCAACGGCGTCGCCACACCCTGCGCAATGGCCAGTTTTTCCTTGAGCGTGATGCCGTACTCCAGCGGTACAACGATATTAGCCAAATTCCGCGCCAGTACAAACACCCGCTTCGCACAAGCATAACGGTTGATCCACTGATTGTGGTGCATGTCGAATTTGATGCAGTCGTAAATGTCGGGGATTTTGGTGATGTCAAACGTGGCATCCTTCAGCTTAAAGTCCTTTTCCAGCTTGGCCCAGCGACGAGGCAGGAGATCCCAGCTCTCCCCGCTGTACAGCGTCGGTACTACGGATTGAATCAACACGTGTGATATAAGTATATTGACATTCGCGAGCATGTTTTCCTGCCTGTCAGAATGCATGTCTGCATGATAATCAGTCTGTCTTACCTGTCTGTCTGTCTGCCTGCCTGCTATTAATATTTCTGTCTGACTTTGAGCCTGCCTATTTGCCTATCTGAGTGCATGAACGCTGTACGTCTGGTTGTCTATCTCTTTGCCTGTCTTTCTGACTGACTGACCATCCATCTTCACCCTACGCTGAGAAAGGGGAGATTACTCACATTCGCCCTCCACACTCTGCGACTTCTCTCGAATCGTCACGTTCAGCTCACGGATGCCCTCGTACATCTCTTCACACGCTTTCACCGGATTTTGCACCTCTTCCATAGCGAGTTTGATAGAAACCGATCCGGTGGGGTTCAACGTTTCCCGGTCTTCCTCGTTGAAGGCGCGGTCCTGTTTTAAAATTGCTTTCAGACGCTTCTTCACCCTGAAATATAAAAATTAAGTTTACGACATGCATATCGCACCGCGTCGATCGTGACGGCCCGGTGGAAAGTTAAACTGATAGACCGATATACGACAGACAGACAGACAGACAGACAGAAAGTCGGATAGGCAGACAAATACAGATAAGGAAACGACGAGCCTAATAAGCAGATAGTGATGTAGATGACGAAAATGCGGCGCAAAAGGACGACTAGCTTATAGACACGATATTCTATTGGAGTACTAACGTGTTCTCGTTTTCCCGAGCATCCAAGTCGTTGTCAAGAAGCCCGTTGGTGTCTGCACTTTTGACCATCTGCACCAGGATCGGGGTCAGCTCCCCTTCCAGTGCCAGTAAGCCCTACGACAGCACACGAAACCACATCCTCAGCATATATCTAGCCTAGCGTTTGACATCGCCAACGAGATTCCCCCATGAACGCGGTACCTTTGCGAAGGCCGCAGCCGTGCTCTGAACCCGGCCCTCGTCGGAAGCGTAAATCTTCAAATCATGTCGGAAGGTGCTGTGTAGTCGCAACAAGCCATGACCCTTCTTCCTCGAAAACTCCTCCGATCCGGGGTACATGCAGCGAAACATCATGCCCAATTGTTCTGACTGGTACTTCCCCAGTGGTGTCAGTTCACCGCCCCACTTCATAATGAGGACGAGACTGCCGGCAGGGAGTGACGGATCAGCCTCTTTCGGCTCATCCGTTGCTGGAAGAAACGAAAACAGCATATTTGAGGAGGTCAACTAAACAATCAATCGATCAACCAGTGCTAGAAACTGCCTATTCAAAAAAAGGCCGAATATCAATCAATATTTCAATCAAGTACACGCAGGTAATGACCTAAGTCTACCTTCGGCTTTGGTTGGCGAATCGAGTTTGCTGACATGCTGGTACTTGATCTGAATCTTCCGGTTGATCCCGCTGAAATGCCCGTACATTTCCAACACCGACTTGAGTTGCTCCAACTTTGCCCGCTTGTCCTTTACCTCGGCCTCGTGCATGTGACTGGTCAAGAGCTCGCGCACAATGTCCAAAATCTCCTGTAACTGCTTGGGCTTTTTGAGTTTTATTTCCCGCCCTTCGGCGTCCAGGCGACCGCCGAATTTGGTGTAGACATCGAAAAACTTGCGGTGCTGCATCTCCATTTTCATCTTTTGCTTTGGTGTCCGATCGCCGTGACGAACCACCGCGATCACACAGCGAAGCTCCTAGACAGTCAAGAGAAAGAACATAACGAAAAGCATCAGCAAACAGGATTACATGCAGACCTACAGACAGAGACAGAGAAACGTAAGCAGACAGATAGACAAATAGAAAGACGAATGATCAGTTAGTCAATCGAGTAGGCAGGCAGGCACTGAGGCAGACAGAGATACAGACAGACAGAGATACAGACAGACAGAGATACAGGCAGACAGGCAGACTGGCAGAGACAGATCACGAACATTAACTTACCATCATTCGCCCAAGCGTTGTTGTGACGATCGGTGGATCGTCTAGTTGAAACGGTATGCTCCATGGGATATGTAGTTGAGGAGCGAGCTTACGAAGGATGTTGTTGGCAATCTACAAGGAAATCAAGTTGATTAACGCGGACCTCATTACGTTCTACCCATCTAACTGTCCTGGCACTTACAATTTTGGCGCAGTCACTGTAGTATATCATTGAATTCTTGACGAAGCTGAACCCATTCACGTCGCAGACGTAGGAGCGACCGTTTGCCCGTAAGAGATCGAAGCCGCACACCGTTTGCTGGAAAAACAGACATTATTCGTACACGCATTATCTATCTGGTGATTTTCCATCTTTTGTAATATTTGTCTAAGAAAAAGGCATCTAAATTATGGCAAATGTAATTACAGCTTAGAATTGACCATCTAGTGCAGCTTACAACGAAATCACATCACTACTATTTGCGATGACGACAAATCAATATCGATTTCATTTACTCGCATCCCCAAATCCATACCTTAAAAGTGCTGCAGATGCGGCGTGCAATGAGCTTCTCAATATTATTCAAGATCACGGGAAATCGAATCTCCTTTCCGTCCTTGTCCCGTTCCACAACCCCGTCGAGTGCGGGAGACTTTCGCGCTTCCGCGTGAGCATATTCCGTGCCGACAGTGTAGACCTTCACGTCGGTCCCATCAGTCGGCATGAACTCCTCGTAGATGTACGAGCCGTTTCGACGGATTTTGCTTTCCGCAGAATACACGCTACTCCTACTGCCAATCTACAAACCCAATACCAATTACGCATTAGTATATGCCTAAATTAAAGGGCCAATCGTCTGCCTGCTTGTTAGCTTGTCTGTCTGTTCGTCTGTCTATCGGTATGTTGACTGTCTTGCAATCTGTCAGTCTATGTCTACCTGTATGTCTGCCTGTCTTATTGGTCTGCTGATCTATCTATCTCCCTGTCTGTCTTTCTGCGCCTGACCTTTCGGAAGAGGCGTTGGCTTCCGCCGCCGGCAGAGATAGGATAGTAAATGTAAATGTTGTGGTCATCAGCTTCGACGGGCTTTTCCACGAAGGGTTTATTAAAAACTGAAAACAAAACTGTATCAGACATCAATCCGATGGGCAGACAGCAAATTACTAGTAAGAAGCTTAAAGCTTACCAATACCGTTGACGACAATAAAGTCCTCAGCCTCCTCAAGCTGAGCGTCCTCCGGGTTACCGGTTTCCCGGTCAAGAATAGCGTAACGTGGCAGCTCAATGTCGATAGATTTGACCAGTTTGTAGACTTCGCGCCTGTAATAAACAAGTCATATATTACGTGTAGCTTCTCTTTAGTCCTGCGAGTCAGTGTCAGAGATCGCGGAAGTCTAAAGAGTCCTCACCGGTCCTTGAGCACTTTCTGCATCTCTAAGTCGTTGACCAAAAACGGATTGCGCAACTTCCAATACTGAATCGTCTTGTCCAATGGGAAGCGCTCCGACTGGAAGGAGATAAGCGCGTCGACGATCGGCCACTTTTCCACCGGGTCGTTCAGGATCTGCTGCTCATCAAAGACCACCGTCTTGATCTGCTCAAATTCCTGCGTGATGCGACGCAGGATTTCCGTCATGTACTTGGACTTTGCCTTCTTCGCCATCGCACACACTCCGAGGAAGAGGAAGGGTTCATGTTCTGGCTCGGGCGATGCCAAAGCAGCCACGGGCGACGTAATCTGCCAAAAACACAATTAGAGAAACGCAATCAATCCATCAATCAACCGTTCACTTACAACGCCATTCTGGTCGATTGTCGAACCTTTCCCCAGCGACGATCCCCTGGATAATGACCCACTCTGGGAAGCCATCGGTAGCACCGTCGGTCGGACCGACGACCCCGGCACGGGTTCCGCATGTGGTGAAAGCATCACGGGATCATCCAGCGCACCCAAGGGGGACTTTGCCCGGAGGATCTCCGGACTGCCCGCCACGCTGGAACTAGTCGACCGCGGTGGCGGGAAGATCAATGCCGAGCCTCCGCCGACTTTAATCGCGTCCTCTGATATCTTCGACACCACAAAGCGGTTGGCGCGACGTGGCGGCAACGTACTGGACGATCCCGGCAGGGGAACACTCGCGTCCCTCGGGGAGAGCGGAGAGGCGTCCTCACTACGTTCCCCGCTGCTGTGATGTTGGCCGCCGGCGGCGGATGATAAGGGGAGGGTGACGAGGGCCACGTCGATCGGTACGGTCATGGAACGCCGTCGGACCGGAGACGCGGTCGTCGGCAGGCGGAGGGAGGAGGTGAAGGTTTGATCGAGGACCTCCTCGGTGTAGGGACTCTGCGGAGTAGGAGGCGGGGAGGAGGGGGACACGGGACGCGACGGTGGCGCATCGGTCGCCGGCAATGTCACGAAAGTGTCGCTGATACTGACCGGTCCGGCCAGTGGAACAGAAACAGGAGCAACGGGCGGCGTCGGGGAGGTAGAGGCTGAGGAGGACGTTAAGCTGCCGAGGCGTTTGCGATGGCGACCTCCCGCGTCTAGGTCGCTCTTCGCAATCGATTTGCCGGGTTTCTCGGAATGATGCGAATCTGACGAGTAAGAACAGTAAGCGAAACTTCGTAGCTGAACCTGTTAGAGATAAAGCGTGCGCCGGCGCTGCGCGAAGAGCCATAGTGGGATGCTCACTAATTAGTCAATCAACTAACTACCGTTTCAACGAAAAGACCTTTTGATGGAACGGGTGACTGCTGAAGTGAAGAAAAATTCAACTGACAAAATCTAAAAAACATAAATAAGATTCGAATATCATAACAACAAACGATAACAAATATATAATATATATAATAATACATTAATAATAATGCGAAGTTGAATTCAGGAGAAAAGGGAAAGCACAAAAGACAATCGAAATTCGGATTATTCTATTTCCCTTTCCCAAGTTTCAATCGGACAAACCGTCAATTTTATCTTCAATTTTCGTCAGCTACTGTCGAAACTAAACACTTCAAATGACACCTGACTGTCCTGGAAGAATTAAAGAAAGGCAGAAAAGCAGACCACAAAAATAAAGTATCATTCAATTCAACAATCAACCGGGAAACCGTTGGGTTAATATATTCGGCTCCTAAATTAGCACGCAATTTATCAATCAAGCACCATAAAATTCACAAAATCAACCACCCTAATCAAATGTCAACAGTTCAATCAAGCGAAGGATACAGCAGTCATCTTGCTACTGCTGCCTCAGAACGTTTCTTACCTTTCGTTTTGAATAAGTTGAGAAATGAATTGGACATTTGAGAAGAGAAGAAAGACCGCGGCGCCGTTCCCTCTCCCGATCAGAGTGGAGCTGCTGAGCCAGTCAGCACTCGTAGACTTACTCCGATTAAAGACAACACTGAGTTGCGACAAAATGTCCTCCCTACAGTAAGGTCGCTAGGTCCAATAGACAACGCGGTGACTTGATGTCCCATCAACAACGAGGAATATGAAATAGGTGACTGCCAGGATAATTTATTCCGCCAGGTTCCAAAGTTTGCAACCGGTTTAAAAGGTTCCGAGAAAATTTCGACAACTAAAATTATTTCACGTCAACGAACACACTGTTTCCCTGTGTGTAGACTGGAGTGGTGGCATTATGTAAACAGTAGGCGTTCACACACGCCCTTGTGCCGCCTACTAGGCACTGCTGTGTTGAAAAACACATAGGTGCTGCGCCGATCAAGTTGTGCGCTTCCTTGGCAGCGATACTGACCAACGGTCAACATCTGCATCAGCATTTGGCTTTTTCATTCTGCAAAATTAATTATTCCTTTAGATTCTGTATACAACAAAAATCTACGATGACCGGGAAATTAAATAATGAAGCAATATACACTGTACTGGGTTTCGAATGACAATCAAGTGGCCGCGAAATCGGGCCTAGCAAAACAAGCGCTTGATTGGTTGATGTCCGCATTTTTGAATGAATCTCTGATGGCGCTGCAGTGTCAGTCTCACAGGATCGCCCACGAGCAAACCGTCTCAATCTCTAAAGTATGATTATCCTCCGCGATCTTGTCCAATCCACCAGCGTCGACGAACAGTTTATCCTTGCCTTCAGCTCCTGCAGGCTGTACTTCTCCGCCTGGATAATCCGATCAACAGTATTCCTTAAAGTGACCGTGCCCACCAGATGTTCCTAGCAGTTCGTACTCGTCCGCCGCCGTGACGAGAGTGTGCACCATTTCCTGGGGCTTCTTGATACAGCCGTTTTACATAAAGTTCAGCAGTGCCGCCGGCGTCTCCCATCCACTTCCGGAATGGTGCAATCTTCCAGATGTTGTTTCCTCCGTGTCGTGGGCAAACATGACCGCGAAGACCGGTGAGCGGTCAGCCAGCACGATCCGATGGACGGTAAATTCGCGTACGTCGGCCGAAACCAGGGTGAAGTCGGTTATGGTCTAGCTGGCATCACTGACGGGAAATTCGGCGAGGTCAACTTCTTAAGGACCTTCTCCGACTTCTTGGACATCCGTCTCGGTCCTCGAGTCACCACAATCTGTGCTTGAAGCTTCAAAGTGTCGCTGGTGAGGAATTTTAGCTGTGGATTGCGAATATCGGCCAGGCTGATCTCGGCGGAGCACACCTCATGGCCGTCGTCGTCCGTGACGACTATGGTAGATCCCGTCGTGGCAGTGCTCACCCAATCAGCCGCCTGGATACTGCAGTGTAAGTAAACATCAAATTAAGCGATAATAATAATTTATAAACTAGCACTGCTGAAATTCAATTTCTCTACTAATTCATTCGAATAGGAAAAATATCGAAGAGAAACATCAACGGAGAAGACTCCCTGGGATAAAGTATTAGCTGCTCTCATAGCTTTTCCCTCCGACTGACCGATTTTGCTGAAATAAAGTGCAGCCGGTTACATATTCCTTTAATAAATATAAGCAAAAACCTACAGCTGGTTCGGTCACTACCGTGCAGAAGAGGGACAATCTTGGAAAGTCTTTGACCCTCCGTAATTTGGCAATAGGCATGCCGAACTTTTCCCTAATTTTGAAGATTATATGAGAATTGAATTCTATTACATAAATTAACCAGTGAACTGTAAATTAAAAAGAAAACTAGGAATCTAAACCTCCACGCTTTCATGGCGGGCAGAAGTAGGTAGAAACCCTTCAGCTATGACCGCTCCTGACTCGTTGCGCTGAGTGACGTCACCGACATCGACGGCACATATGACACCGGCTTCCCTCTGATCCGACGAATCAACGTCACGAAGCCTCGATGAAAGGTCTCATTGGTCAGGTAGTACAGCAGTGAGTTGGTGGCGGTCGAACCGTGCGCCAGGAATACCGTCATCAGGTAGATCCACGCGGGAACATCGCTCATGGGAATCATCAGCATCAGCGCCAACGGCAGCCACGCCATCAGGAACACCGCGAAGCTCCGGAACAGGGTCCGCACTAGTAGCAGCTCCCGGTTGAAGGCCTTGCGAGCCTTTTTGGACTTCGATACCAGCTCAGGCTTGAACGGTGTGGTAAGTGTAGCGACGGGTGTTTGCACAGAATAGGTCGACGAAGCCGGGGTTAGTCGGGAACAATTCGACTTGGTTTTCTTTCGTGCAGCGATGCGATTCTTGGCGGACTTGGTGGTCCGTACAAGCCGGTAGATGCGGAGGTAAGCGTAGAAACTGATGGTTAATGGCAATACGATCCCGACCGCGCCGAAAAATAGAGAGTAGGTCCAGAGGTCGGTCTCGCGGGTGCAGAGGTAAAACTGATCGACGTAGCCGTTCTGGCCCCAACCGACGTGGTTGGGGAAGTGGATGGAGAAGGCGATGAGCCAAACTGCGACAAGCCAAAGGATGGTCTTCTTCGGGGAGAAGAGGACATCGTAGACGTCGTTGTGGCAGATGAAGACGAACCTGAAAATATAGAGCGAGATTTGTGATGGTTGCGTCTTCATAGGCAGACATGTACAGGTACAGACTCTGTACACGCAGACCCGCAAACAGAGACAGAAACATCGAGATTAACACAGACACAGGTACAAACATCAAGACAGAAATTGCTGCATTTTCATGTACAGGCCCATGGTACATACGCACGGAGCAGCAAACAGAGACAGGTTTCATAAACATCCAGATGAGCACAGCCACAGACACAGATATAGACATCGAGGCAGACATCGTTACGGCACCAGGTACATACACAAAAACACACAGAAATGAGGGAGGAAACACAGGCACAAACACAGATGAAGACACGGTAGATGAAAGACGAAGACCCAGATTCAGACAGACACGAACAAAAATCCACACGCAGATTCATACGCAGATACAAACACGGTTTTAAAGGTAGACTCTCATACAGACTCAAACGCAAATACAGGCACCAATACAGTCTCAGACACAGACACGGGCGAAAACAAGTTGGCATAGACACAGACTCCCTGTACCAGAGGCACAGACACTGATGTGGCAATAATGCAATAATGACCCTCCCAGGAGTAATTAATTGCTTTGACTCATGCGATGTAAGAATAAGAAATAAATTACAAAAACTGTACTAATCCCATAATCTATGTGCGCATGCCCTTAAAACAATTTTGTATAGCCGTCATATGTCTGGTCAACATTATGTGATCACGGAAATCACGAAGCGCTAATTCTCTAGGTGAAAATTTGGTTAACATAACGCGATTGATGTCACGAGAATGGCTCCCGTCCCATCTGGACAGAATCCCTTTCTCGATTCTCTAAGGGATCACGATAGCAAGATTTTGCAAGACTCTTTGCGGCAATTGCTTCATCGTTGCGCTTTGAAACATTTAAATTCTGCGTCCATGGGGAATTGGGGATTGCCTTCAACACCTCGCATTACCAGAACGTGACAAGGTGCGTCTCATTGTACATGCCACGAATAGAAACTGCGTATGCTGTTCTATAGTGCTGTACTGTCCCAAGTAGTGCAGATCTCCACAGCTTCAGACTAAACTTTTTGTCCTTACCTCCCGGATTAACCGGATGTTCTAGCACTAATTGGATCGCATTCTAATAATACATTTTGGAAACTACAGAAGCACCGTAAATGAAAGGTGCTTCGCTGATTTTGGAGGCCAGCTGTCAACCGATCATCACAGCATCCGCCAGAAAATACTTTGTTGGTTAAGAGAGGCACGGTACTCGTACAGGCACTCGGACATATTTGATGAAAGTTAGTCCCTCCCTACAGGAAGTTTCGAGAAACCCCACGACTGCCTCGGTGAACCTCCAACTGCGTTTTTCACATACATGGGCAATTAGGAATTTCCTACTGCACTATGCAAGCAAACCAAAAACGGGTGATCAAATCTTTGGCTTGTCGCAAAATTTTAACACGCGGGTTTCGTAATCCATCCCTCACAAGTTTTAATTGTGTTTACCGACGGGAGTGTTGCACGAGTATTCTCATCATACGCTACAGCCAAACAGTAATTCAACTCCTCTGTACCTGTTAACAGCAACAGCGGTATTGGACCAGATAGCGGCCAGACATCCCGGCGCACAGACACTTGCCACGATGAGACACAGGGTCACCCTATCCCGCCAGAATGGAGCCCCATGAATAACGCCTGCAAAAAGAGACGGTCTGCTGTGCTGCCTATGTTTCTCTCGTCGTTCATCAGGTGCTTAACGGTGATAGAATAAAAAGGATTGCAGTACGAGTACTTAGGGTTGCTACTTACTTAGAATATTGAAGGGAACTACGACGGCGATGAGAATTAAATCTGACAGCGCCAAATTGACTAGAAAAATGTTGCGTGTATTGCGGAGGTCTTTGATGAATCCAATAGTGACGATAATCTGAATTGGAGGAAGTGACCCTTTTAATTATCGCCGGACACAGACACGAACACAGCGGCAGTTGTAGAGACCGACATGGACACATATGGAAAAAAGAACCAGACAGAGGCATTATAGACAGAGATACAGACATAGGCACAGACACCACAGACATGGAGGCAGTCATTGACACGACCATAGACATAGATCCAGACAAACGCAGATGCAGACGCAGCAGTCCCAGACAAAGACACCACAGGCACAGATGCAGACAGACAGACATTATTCTAGTAGCACAATACGTTGGGGCTACTTGCTAGTGAATTCCCGATGAATCCGGCGACGCTGAATACGACCATAGCCACAATGAAAATCAGTCGCACGACCCAGTCGCGAGATTGCTCCTCCACTAAGATCCTTGTTGCGTTGTCGTTCGTGGAGGGTGTCGTCGCCTTCTGTTCCACGGTCCAGTTGGCTGCGTGGTCAAGAGTAGGAATCATTTTCTAGTCCTGCGCCGCGAGGTCACAAAGTACACAGGCAACAGTCGGAGTACAATGACCAATCGTTATGCGATTCTGGACCGTTTGTCTCTTTCACATACAGAATGACGAAAAACAGTCTGCGGAGTTTACGTTTTATGAAACAGGCTCTCGCGAGCTCCAGCATCCAGTCATGCAACTATAATGATGTGGTGCGCAGTGTGAGTCGCGTGATTATATATTTAGGGTTCCGTCGTACATGTACTAACTAGTCAGGGAATGGGAGCAGCACCTTGTTACTTGACATTAAACATTCACACACATACGGCACGGGCTAAAAAGCGCTGTGAAAGTGTGAAGTGTGGGAAATAAAAAGAATTTTGAAATAAGTTTTAACCAAAAACCTCATCTTATATTTATAGGAATAAAAATTCTAAAACGTAAATACAAAATAAACTGCAAAAATCGCAGCATTATGTGCGTGCACTTATACTGCGTACAGTACTTGTACAAATTGGACGTACTTGTAAATAGCAGTTATACTTTTTGAATAGTTG
This sequence comes from Hypsibius dujardini, assembly GCA_001579985.1. NCBI lineage: Eukaryota > Metazoa > Tardigrada > Eutardigrada > Parachela > Hypsibiidae > Hypsibius > Hypsibius dujardini. Next base: position 16,061 of record LRSR01000479.1, read on the forward strand.
TTTTGAAACGCAGATTTATTTTTTGCTAAAAAATATATGTACCTATCCATACAAAACAAACAGGAGTTAATTTTCAATTAATTCTCATTGCAATTTCATTTAAATTCGTATTAAATCATAATCATTTTTACGGTCATGCCTTGAGTGCAGTACATTTTTTTATTCAGTGCTATTTCATACGTTTTTTTAATTTTGATATAAATACTTATGTAATGTTTAAATTTACACAATCAAAAGAGCTTTAAAATCAATAAACTCTTTTTAATTATATTTTAACTTGGAAATATCCAATGAATATTGACATATTGAATTTTGAAGTATTGATTTTATTTTGTATTACTGTAAATATAAGGTAATCCTTCTGGGTAAAATTTATTTCAAATTTCTTTTAATGTCACAAACTTCACAACTTCACATCACAACTTTACTCCCCAACTTCACAGCGCTTTTTAGACCGTGCCCACATACACCGTGCGCGACCGATTCGATCGGTTTAAACGACGACTCAGTTCTCCCTCTTCCTCCCTTCTCTTCCTGTGCCATTGGATTCCGCTATCAATCGTCCACGCAAAATCGTTTTCCTCACTATAATTAATTTGCCTGAATAAGCACGTACGTATTTTCGAGAGGGGCACAGCACTGTATTCGCACCCTACGGGAGAGCTCCTTAACGACTTCCGGCTTGCACGCAACATCCAGAAAATTACTTCCATCGCCGCGCACCCGAAATAAGACCGACTCACTGATCTCCGATTCCAGTAAAATCAAGCAACATCACTCTCTTGACTCAAGTGGGCACTGCTATTCTACTCTTAAATTACATCGACCGCACAGTGTAACGAAGGGAAAAAACGCACTTGAAAAGAATCCTGACAAGAAACATACGACACATCGAGCGCTGAGAAGCAAGCAATGGGGGACAAAAATTTACCGATCATCTACCTTGGACCGCATATGAAAAATGGTTATCCATCCTGTAGAAACACGGGGAAGCATCAGCGAATTCCGGTCTCCTTCAGTCGGCGAGACCGCTCCGACTCGAGGTGAAGGACTTCATCCCAGCGCTGCTGGGTCAGAACGACCTCTCCGTGACTGATGGTCATGTAACGTGCCAGTTCCAGCTGCTGGTGTAGGTCATCCGGTGAGATGGAACGATCGGCTTTCCGGGAGGTGACAAACTTGTTAACGATGGCCTGAAACAGCAGCAAAGGATTGAAAACCGGAAATACAGACTCATTTTAGGTGGTTGTGATTTCCCAAGACAGTATAGTACTGCACAATAAAATTGAGCGAAAACATTTCCCAATGGACAAACGAGACGAACAGACAGAAAGACTTGCAGATACAAATAAGACACAGATGGTAAGACAGTCCAAACAGACGTAGATGGTAAGACACCGATGGTAAGACAGACATGCAAATAGAGAGACGTGCAAAGGCACAGGCAGATAAGTCACAGGCAGACGGGAAAAAAATAGCAAGAACAGCCAACAGACAAGTGGTGCTCACAAGAGAGACAAAGACAACCTGACACCGTCATACTGGTCACAGGCAAGAAGGAAAGGAACTCAAAGGATGTGACGTACCTCACGCATTTCAGGGGGGATTTCGTAATCGAGGAACCGCACAGTGACTAAGTACTGCCGGATCTGCCAGATAATTTCCTCATCCAGTGCGGCACAGTCGACGGCGGCTCCATTCGGCGAGAGTGGCACGATGCAGCGGCAATTGACTAACGACTTGCCCTGGCTCAACACCAGCACAGGAATGTCCATCAGAAAGGGAATGGTCTGTCCGAAGAGAAAGTTGAAATCCAATTTCTGATCGCTAACCAGCTTTTGGAGTGCCAACAGATTACGACAGCCTAAACGAAAAAAACAATTCAGGAGGCAAAACAAATTCAAATGGCTAACATGTGTCTTACCTGTGTCGTTTAAGGTGCCAGTATCCATTCCCAGCTCGTCCAGCGCCAGGTGGGTGTGCTTTGGCAGTTGCAGCAGACCCGGCAGGAGCTCGTTGTCAATGGTGCCGGGAACTTCGGTCATCTTCGGGGCCATCAAGGCGGAGTTCAGAGTGGCAATGCTCATGGGGAAGACGGCTAACTGCAGGAAAAAAACGATTCCTATTCAACAGTGTTCCCAATCTCCCGCCCAAGCTCCGGGAAGGTCTCGGTACAAAACATTACTTGCGTCAGAATATTTTCCAAAGTTCCCAGCAGTCGTTTGACGAAAGTCACGTCTTGCGGCATCCCAGTTAGGTTCAGGGGGAAGTTTCCGATCGCCTGATCATCAGCTCTAGCATATCTTAGAACAATACAGTTGCTGTTTAGATGGAAAGCCATCAGATAGTCCGCTTAAAAGCATTGCAATTTTTTTATCCGGTCGGAAAGTATGCCCGTCTGGGTGCCTGTGGCAGTAACTGCATGTATATCTGACTGACGGCGTGTCCAATTAACTGTTTTGTCTGTCTGTCTGTCTGTATGTATGTATCTCTGTCTCTCTTTGTCTGCCGGTCTGTCTGCTCATTCCATCTTATCTGCGGGTCTTAGTCCGCTTTCATTCTTATCCTGCAGACAGACATATAATGGAAGACTCACATCGAAGAGATCAAGTGAAGCAGAAGGTACTCAGCCCCCAAAGCATCCCCGTTCAAGCAAAACTTCAACAGCTCCATCAGTGACTCTCGAACTCGCACGAAGGAAAATCCATCCTCACGCGACATGCTTAAAATGCCTTCCAAAATAACAAATTAAGTTGCGCATTTTGGCGACGTGCCAGTGTTTATCATGGTCAAGTTATGCCTTACGGGTTTTATCCAACGGCAAGGCCGGATGAGTGTGCAGCAAATCCTCGTAAAGCAAAACATTCAATCGCATCTCATCATGCTGAACTGGAAAAGCGGATATAGCAGGAGAATCACCCGCTCCTCTCTCAGGTGACGGGAGCATCGGATCGTCAAATGACAGCAGTCCAAACAGCTCCACGGCATCGTTGACCGCAACGCTGGCTCCGGCCTCAGCGAAAAACTGAAAACAAAAATTATGTGCACTCGAAACGAACGGCATGGGAGAAAATCCTCCGTACATTAGCGACCAAGACGGGTTGGCTGGGATCGAGGGGCTTGTCCGAGGTCGACTTGCCATGCTCATGAATCGCTCGAGACCACGCACTTTCGACCGGTAGCGAAACACATTTCAAGGACCGCATCTCACTTAGAGCTCCACGCTCTCCAAAAGCCACGACTTGTTCGCCCATCTGCAAAGAAAGTTAGAACCTCATTGAGCACAAAGTCACAAACCCGATTAGTTAAGTAGAGCACAGATCTACTAAATATCAACCGGACCCAACAAGCAGGTTGAGATCGCATTCGGCGACATGAAAGGGGCACAGCTACAATGTATTGGAGTTAAGCCATGCAATCACTCAATCACTCGAAGGAAACAACAGAAGAAACCCATAATCGATTTACTAAAAGTCAATAAAAACTTCTGACGTTGTCAAAAAATCGTGCTAAAAAGGCATAACAAAACAAAAGGGGGTTCAGTGCAACTTAAGAGATCGGAAAATTTAAAATGACTATCATTCAAATAGTCAATATGAAGCAAACAAAGCCGGCAAACGAACGTCCAAGTCGTCAATCAATTAATTAGCCGATCGAAGTCATGCCAATCGAGCAGTACAACATTCACCTTATTTTAAATTCTACCCGCAGTTTGCTCACGTAGGCTAGGGATCAAGGACACCCACTCTCTTACCTCCAAAACCACTCCATCGCGGAACATCGCACACACCGCCTTAATATCCCCAGAATTCAGCTGACGCACTTGCAGAAAGCCTTGATGGTAGCTGGACGGGCGCTCATCACGAACCATGCAACGAAACCGGACCAAACTGTTAGTTGGAATAGCCTGCAACTGCTCTTTCGATAACCCGTTAATCAGCGGCACCTGAAATGAGCATATCAAAACATACAAC
>LRSR01000481.1:0-73900 GCA_001579985.1 Hypsibius dujardini
CTCCACGTGGGAGACTTTCGGAGACCCCTCCACCCTGCCGGTGACCCTGGAAGCCATAGCCTCATTCATTGCCAAATCCTCCACCGCCTTCGTTCCATTGGTCCACTTATGGTTCACCAAAAAGTTCGGCTACTGGTTCAGAGCCTTCATCTATTGCCTGCGCGACAGCAAGCTTCAGCAAACCAATCAAGAACTTCTAAGCAGCCCTGACAACCAGCATCCCCAATTCAACAGTCCAAACAAAATAAACCAAAGACGGTTGAGCGTCGTCTCCACTCCTAGAAATGTTCAGTCAAGAGGATCCTCCTGCCTGCGGTACATTGACCAGGTGGTCAATGAACCAGAACGACCCGTCCGATCGCAGTCAGGCAAAAATCATCAAGCAACGTGACCGTTTTTCGGATTGTATAATTGACATTGGAATTCATAATAGTTATACCGTATTTCACACGTGATGGCGTAGGCATCGTTGTTTACTCTCCGTCCACCTTTTTTCTCATAATAATCATTTGCTATTTGATCACCTTTATAGGCAGTCTTTTGGTATATATATGTTTTTAATTGGGAGAATTAAGCCGTCGTATTTGCTCCTCTTATCCGTTCTGTAACAACCTCCTAATGTGATTAGAGGGCGTGCTTACTTGCGGGTTCGCTGAGTGTTTGGCATTCTTCGTTCTCGGCAAAAGTTCTACAATGTATGTGCTATTTTTGAAATCATCCTCCCGTTTGAGTTATAAAAAGCTCTGTCTTCTTCGCACAATAAAAATAATTCGATTCCTGAAGGCGTGCTCGCATTCACGACGTTGCATTCAGAACAAGAACGTCTTCCAATTTAGAATTTAAGCTGACCATGCGTGCCAGTTTAATACTATGTCCCAACCTAGTTTTTGATCCCCCGTCGCCCGAAGACAATGCAGAAATTTCGTGCTGCACCACAGATAAATCGATGCAGACAAAAACACATCAACGAAATCATATATAGGTGCATAAACTTATGAGTTACTGCATCAGTATGGACATAACACAACACAGACACAGACACAGACACAGACAGACACAGACACAGACACAGACACAGACACAGACACAGACACAGACACAGAGATAGACACAGACACAGACACAGACACAGACACAGTTAAAGCTAAATCTCAAATTTACGGTGTATTAGAGTTGAGAGCCCAGTTCTCCACCACTTCGAACTTCGAGTGCTAAGTACGACAAGACAAGATAGCTTAGGTAAGAGGATAACTCGTATAAGATTGCTTACTCAATATTTTCTAACAGCTACATGTACAGTATCCACAAAGGTGAGAGGAGGATTGCTTTCACTGCCGCTACAGTAGTATCGGCATATGTGCCATATCTTTGACATGCTCTTATGGTAATTCCTGCAGGATGAGCGCCTAATTATGATGGATGATATTACAATAAGAAATTAGGTTATGTCTTTCATTAAACAATTATTGGGATTAATTTCTAGTCAAGCGCGGTATCATAAGGTAACGTAATAATTTGACTTATCGACAATAATTAAAGTTAACGGGAACTTCTTGTGTGCCGTGTGTTGTGTCCAGACGAGAAATCACTCCTCGTGCGATTCGTCTTTTCGCAGAAAAATTTCCTCGCTCACCCGCCCCTTTTGTCTTCTCTTGTATTGTTATTTTATCTAGCGCACCCTTTTTTGCAATTGTATTATACCCAAAAGGGGTATTTAGAAGCCCTTTGTGGGCCTGAACTCAATAAATTTACCCGTCGAATTAGTCTACGCGTCTAAAGTGTCGTGTGCGCTTCCGGTGGAGCCGGGAGTTAATAAGGGGTAATAAGGGGCGCAACTATACGCTAAAAATAAACATGGGCGGCAATACATTATAGGAGCCGCGACAACACCGATGCCCGAGCTGCTCCCCTTCCCCTCTGAAAATACTCCTGTACATGCTGATCAATTCTGAATTGAACTCTGAATAGATTTTAAGCCAAACAAAATTAACTACGAAAATTAACTACGTAAAATTACAAAAATAGGAAAATTATTCTCAATGATGAAAAAAACAGTAGTTTTAATAATCGATTCAGTAAACAGTATCTTCTTGGACGTGGCATCTCCTTTTATTATGAGTGGCATAGATATGCATAACTGTTGACATACCTTGTAAATCAATCGTCCGGTATATCTTCCTTTTGTACCTATTACTTGCAAGTCCTATAGACATTTGTTTAGCATGAACAGTTTAGCTTATTCTTGTATCGTCTCGTTTCCATTAGCGATGAGAGTCCTGTGTGTTCAATTTCACCAGGGCAGCAGATTTTCCCAGGTAGACAAAGGCAGTGAAGATCACGGCAGAAGAGCGTACTGTGCATGTAAACGGCCAGTTCATGTATGCGTCGCTCTGCCATTATTATTGCTGAGTCGGAAATAAATAATATTAGGGTACGAAGTCGTACAGTGTATCATGCCCCGCAGAAAAAACATGGTAGCTAGCGGCACACATAGCCTGTGAACAATACATTTTATCCTTTAACCCCCGCGGCAAAACATTGAACATTAATGCTTCGAAAAACGGATGGCACATAACTGTATTGTCAACTCTCAATCAGTTCTCACTCGAGCTTTACATGTCGTTTAACGTTCAATGTCCGACCACAAAAACGCATTTCTTCTGTTAATTAGATGAAAAATGGCAGTTAATGTGGAGATATCGATGTGCGACCGGTTACGCCGCAATCCCCTGTTTCGCGTCTGTAGACCCTTTCTCGTCCTCATGCGAGTCGGTGGCGCATTTTACGTGCCGGTTCACGCCATACTGGCTGACGAACCAAACGTGGATGACGAAGACCAACAGTCTTTACAATGTTCCCTCGAAAAAGCATCTGCGCAGCGAACAAGACAACGATGGCGGCCCCGGTCGAAAATGGAAAAGTTCGAACTGGCCTCCAAAGGGTATTGCCTGTTCTCGTTGTTCTGTGTTCTAGTCTACACTGGACGTTTCGTCTTCGGATTAGCCTACATGCTGCCCGACCAATTCAGGTGAAAACAGGCAAACAGACAGACAGACAGACAGACAGACAGACAGACAAACAGACAGACAGACAGACAGACAGACAGACAAACAGACAGACAGACAAACAGACAGGCAGACAGACAGACAGACAGATGGATGTACGGACAGATAGACAGACAGACAGACAGACATACAGAAAAATAGATGGGCATTCGGATGGATCGGTTGATCATTACCACAGGTTATATCATCCAACCGTGGTTGTTACGTCGTAGTACCTTCAACTCCGGTCAAGACCTCGCGCGTCTCCTCTCCAAAATCGCCATCGCTGTCTGGTTTCTTAACGTTATTGTCGTCCAGCTCATTTTTCTTCGTGCCTGTTGGGACAAATCCAAATTCTACAACCTCTTCATCAAATGGGAGGAATGGCGTTATATCTCTCGCAATTCAAAGTGCACCGCGTTCGCGGAGCGCTTTCTCCCACGTAGGAATGTCGTCACCGCACTGGCTGTGATTCTCCTGATCCCCCAACTATTATCAGTCTGGCTGCCGGTTCTATACAACGGACCCGGCATGGGGTCATTGAGGAGCATGCACTTCGAGGGGTTCAGTCCCGACAACGCCGCAGTAGTGGCCGTCGTAGTCATCGGTCATTTCTTCGCTAGTTTTGTCTACATCGTGCCTGTTTTTCTGCTGGCCTTAATCGGATTAGCCATTGAGAGTGAATTTTTGCGTCTGGATCTGGATTTGTTTCTGAATCTGACAAAGGAGGGACGGATGGAGCCGGGCATGATTGAGTGCTTCCGTCAAAGACACGGAAAACTTTGCGACTTCTTGGAGTTGGCGGATGAGGTGTTCTCATTGTTCTGTTTGATCACCATTGGAGCGGGAGTGTTTGAGATCTTCAGTCTGGTGTTCGTGGTGTGTGCCCTTCGGACAGATGGGGAGCGCGGCGTGGCTATGACTTTTGTCCAGATTTTCTGGTTCTTTCTGTATGTGCTCCAACCCTGGGTGGTGTTGTGGACCGGCATGAGAGTGAACGAAGCAGTAAGCACGTTAAGCGTATCTCTGTCTGTGCCTGCGCCTAGTCTGTAACTGTATCTAAATTCTATATGCATCTGCCTGTGTCTGCATCAGCATTGTATCCATGACTGCGTCTATGTCTAGCCTCTGTCTCCATTCATGCCTACCTCAGTATCATATCTATGTCTGTGTTTAGTCTGTGCCCGTGTCTGCGGCAGTGTCGTGTCTATATCTGCGTCTATTTCCGTATTTCCGACTCTGTACCTGTGCCTGTGAATTTGTCTGTGTGTGAGCGTCTGGATGGGCTGTATCCGTTCTATTTGGGTGTCTATGTATCTGTCCGTGCATTTCTGAGTTTATGTTTATCTGTGTGCCTGGATGGGTGAGCTGTTTCTCTACGGGAGTTGCCTGTGCGCTATTTCTTTGTGTGTGTAATGTTTGTCGATGAAGGTCTAAGTTTGCTTCTTTGCGCTCTCCCGAGTGTGTCTGCATGTTCGCGTCTCTGTCCTGTCTGTGCGTGACTGTGTTGGACGGTTTCCATGTCTTCAAATTCTGACCAACTTTTTTGGTTTGTCTGTACACACAGGCACATCGACCGCTCTCCCAGTTGTACCGAGTCGACCAGTCGAAACTACCGCAACAGGAAACTCTGCAGCTGCACTGCTTTATCGGCCGGCTTACCGGCAGTCGCCTGGGGTTCACCGCCTGGCGAATGTTCACAATAGACGCCACCTCGCTCCTCAGCGTAAGTCGAGTCTTTGACCAAGACTGCCTTCCTTCCAACTCGTTTCTAAACAGACCATCTTGGTATTATCTTGCCCCAGTTGCTTGGATTATACGTCACCTACCAGCTCTTGCTCTTTCAAGTTCAGATCGATCTCACACCGGACTCTCCGATCCTCCAGTTCGCTTCCGGCACGTCCCGGAACAATCTCAACGTATCATTATGACAGTTTTAGCTTTGCGATCGCAACCATGCAGTCCTGATCCCAATATGCCTTCAAAATTAAAAAACTACCCAGAATATATTGAAAAGAGCTCCGACGGTCACGAGCCAGACGAGCTGACAGCTGAGCGAGAGAAATCGATAAATACTCGCAAGGAAAGAACTAAGAATCACATCTACAATCAATCAATCCATCTATCGACCAGATAAACAATCAATCAAAATCGATCAAAGTCAGGAAAGTCTGCCTTAGCGATGCAGCGTTTCCCCGGAAAACCCGCGCCACGTCCTCGACGATGGGAACATGGTAAAAGCCGTCCAACAGAACGATACACCCGGCCACGGCAACCAGCATGCAACTTCCGAGAAGCAGTCCGGCCAGCAGCCGAGCAATGCGCTCCGTCCATCGCATGGGCTTTTGGTGGTGATGGTGATTTCCGTGGATTGCCGAGGCAATCAGTTGACCGGGCATGGTGAAGCCTTGAGAGACCCGACTGCGGTGAGGTCTAGCGGTCGGTAGAGTTGTAGAGGGGATCGTAGAGCTGTTGCCGGTGTCTTTGACGTCTTCTGTCAACGCCGGGAGTCCTGATCCAAAACAAACCCAGTTATAGTTTTGAACGACAGTAAACATTCCGGCCCAAACGAAAACACCTTTAGAGATGGCTGGTATGACGGAAATAGCAGTGGAATGGTCTTTCAAGCCCGCGTGTCTGAGCCGGCGAGAAAGAACCGGCAGTTCCGACTGACTTTCGGGAAAATCGTTCCGAATAACTGAAAACAGCACAATATTCACAGGAGCAAGCACAAAAAACAAGTAAGTTTCGCGTCTTTTTGCAATGATAAAAGTAAAAATATTGAGAATTTAGTAGTATGAAACATGAGGGTCAATAGCGCCTGAATATATTTTGAATTTTCCATGGCTATTTCCTGACAAATATTTCATCCGTAAAGTTTTGTCACTCTTCAAATCAAAGTTTCAACAGTCGATCTGAAATCGATTCGCACCGGGAGAAAAATTTGTGGGCGACAAATGTATGGGGAAATTCATCGTTACTGTCACGGACTGGAAGGGAAGTGCCTGATGAGTTCTACAAAACAATCACTGATTTTTTTGAAAAACCCGCCACACACTCCCCACAAATATTTCTGTCGTAGCCGATCGGTTTTACAAATTTAATGTTGAACTGGTCAGCACTTGAGAACGAGAACAAGAAACAAGAACACAAGACTCTTCAAGTGATTCCGAAATCTCGAATATTTCCCCATTCAACTTGAAGCTAAGAGCAAACCTGCCTTCCCAACAAAAATCAGGGCAAATGGGTTGGAATTTCTGTAATAATTTTCATACCGATCTGATTTGAGCATGATCTTTTCTGCCACCGATCACAGATACATGAAGAATTTCGCCAACAAAGTTAATCAACCAATCGATTAACAATAAAACAAGTTGCGTTGAAATGTCACCAAATCAATCAACATCAATTGGCGAGAATGATGTTTACCGGGTCTCACAAAAACTAACCATTGTCAGAAACATTAACCCGGTACGACTTTCCGAGCAAAGCGATCTGACCCTGCTGCTCACAACCAAACTCACAGTCACGTCGCGCGGTGGAATCCACAGCGAGTGTGTGGCGTCGCGGTGACTTGGTCGGGAATTTCACGTTAAACCCGGGATTGACAATCGGCTTGGACGGCGTTCGAGGAGGCTGTGGCTCAACATCCACCGGTAATTCCCGGTTAATTTGCTTCACTTCCGTTGCGGAATACACTTGCAGGCTCAACATCAGGGAGGATAGTGAGAGCGCGCTTAAGAGACCACTGACGATGAGATGATCCACACCGCTGCCGACCGTCTTCAAGAGCATTCCCCAACCGCCCGTCATCAGCAGCGCACTCCAAAATAACCTGAGAAAACAGATATGCTGAGTAAAAATTAGTAGCAGAGCAACTGAAAAAGTTGCGGGCCGAGAGCCGACGTGTGGTATTCCCACTTGCATTGAAAATATACTGTGAAATTTATCAATCAAGTGAACAATTTAAGCACCAAGTAATACTAGTGGCAATAGATCAATCAACCGAAGAATGCAATGACCTACCTGCTACCCGTGCTGCCGAGAACAGTAAGCAATTCTGCCAAGCCCAGTAGGGAGCCGGCAGCCGAGAGCCACCAAATTGCGGAAGTAGATAGAAAGAACTGACGGAAAATTGGCCTCGCAATGTCCGGGAGTAAGGGTTCAGTGTGGAGTAGAAGGGAAATCACGGCGACGGTGCAGTTGAGGCTGCTGAGAACGATGCTTGTAGAGCGTTTGTGGGCGCTGAAAGCCATTATTTGAATTTTAAATATTTAAATAAAAAGCTCTTCGATGGTGCAGCGAACGTTGGCGGCGTGTTTGAAAAACTTGCATAGCAAGAAGATTCAATACTAGATTACTAGTAATCAAGACTTAAGAGTAAAGACAAGGGAAAATTCAAATAGAAACTAAAAAATCAATCGTTGTCAGCTGGCTATAAAACGTTCTCTGCGGTGAAAACATGTTCTCGCTGAGAATAAAATGCTCAGCCGCAAAGAAGATAATGTTCGGTGACGGAGAATAAAATGTTCAGCCGCGGATGATAGATAATGTACTAATAAATGTGTATTCTAGTAAATGGATACAGTGAAAGTCCTGAGATTCGGACGACGTCACAGTGTCATTTCTACTTTACTGTCTCAAACTCCAAAAAAGCAACGGCCGGCCCTGAGGAAACGGTTCGATAGAAATAAACTCAGATGACCGTTGGAATGTCAGGACTTTGACTGTAGCAGAAGTTTGGTTTTTTAAAAATGTATTTTCAAAGTTTCGTGGAAATATGTATTGTTTATCTTGTGCTGGGTGACATACTCTCGCGAAATTTCCGGCGTTCCTTTTTCGACAGCGGTACTCCAACAAGTGAAAACATTTCTCCTTGTGACGTGTATTTGATACAGTAATTCTATTCGTACAGTAATTGTAAGTAAAAAAATCATCCACCGGCGCGGCGACAATATCGATCATCCAGTGGACGAGGGAGCAGAAAAAGGATCGCAAATCACTCCCCCGATTCGTCATTTTTCTCAACGGGACCCCGAAGAACAAATTCTCACCACGAAAGCGCGGTCGCAGTCGTGATGCACCGCTTCGTGTGGGAATCGTCGTCGGACGATACGCGCAAAGAGTTCTGCTACCGGTGCGCTGTGGACGCGCCGGACAGCGCGAAGCTGCAGCGCTGTTCCAACTGCAAGTGGGCTTATCATTGCAGCAAAGAATGCCAGGTATGTGGTGGGATAGAGAATGAGAGGAGGAAACTACACAAAGGACTTGAGCAACGGCAGAATAATTTACGGAAATCGAACAGTGAAATTTTTACCATTTCATTTAAATTAAGTGTTCAATCAACCGAACATGGGCTGTAGGAAGTGGCCTGTTTTGCCGCTTATTTTTGCACGATTTTGTATGTCATTCTCCCAAAGCGTTTCGAGATCTTTGCTTTCACTTGGCTGTGTAATATGCCAAATTGGTGGAGGGATAGCTTGAGAGGATGACATTGGACAGAAGGCTTTAGCAAGGCAGAATAATTTATAGAAATTAAACAGTGAAATTTTGCTCGTTTCATTCAAGTTAAGTGTTCAATCAACCGAATCTGGACTTTATGAATTGGCGTAATTTTGAACCAGTTCTTATTTCATTCTCGTTAGCCGTTTCGCTTCTACGTGTCCGTGTATGATGATACTAGTTACTAATAACCCTTCCGTATTTGCAGAAACGAAGACCGAAAGCGACTTCTATCGCCTGGCGCTCGACCGCAACAAGCTCGGCCAATTCCCCGGTATGCCCTCTTTCGCAGCCAACCAAGACATTGTTTAGCGTCACGTCGACGAAGCCCGTCAGATGGAGCTGTCAAGCTAATGCGATCGCCCAAGACGGCGGCATTGGGAGCTACGTTCGGTCGGTCACTCGGTCCGTGGACGTCATAGCGATTTGAGACATCCATATCGGGGGAAGAGGTGCCGCGGTGAATAGTCTCGGTGTTTGTTTTATGGATATGTGACGTGACAGTTTGATTGTGCTAGTTTAGATTTTCCTGGGGTTGTGCGTTAATTTCCGCACTAAGAATCAACGTTTGGTGCTCCACGAAAAGGCCGGTCGGGTTTGTTCCTGCAGGGCTTGCACGGATCCGGAAGTGGTAAGGTTCTTATTTGTCTGCCTTGTCTACTCTGTTTGTCTGTTTTTCGGCTTACCGGTCAGTGTGTTTGTTTGCCTACTTGAATTTCTATTTATCTGCGGGTTTGTTTGTTTGGCTCTCGTTTGTCTGCGTATTTGGTCGTCCATATATCTGTCTTCTTTTTACTGATTGTCTCCCTGCCTACCTATTTGTGCACACTTGGGACTGTTTGCCTGTCTGCGTATTTAGTCTTGCACGTGTCTGTTTGTGTGATTGTTACGTGCCTCTCTGTTTGTCTGTTTGTCTGCCGACCTGCCTGTCTGTCTATATGCCTGCCTACCTACCTGTCTGTCTATCTGTCTACCTACCTGCCTGTCTGTCTATCTGTCTACCTACCTGCCTGTCTGTCTATCTGTCTACCTACCTGCCTGTCTGTCTGTCTGTCTGCCTACCTGCCTGTCTGTCTGTCTGTCTGCCTACCTACCTGCCTGTCTGTCTGTATTTCTATCATCTGTCTGTCGTTTGTCTTTATGTATGTTTGACTTTTTGCCTATTTATCAGCTCGTAACGTGTCTCATTATCTATCTGTCTACCTTCTGTTGATATTCTACCTATTTTTCTGGTCGTGCATGTGTGTGTTTGTGACCCAAGTCATTCAAATGCTCCACCCCGTCTGGCCTGCCTCATCTTGCATCTCGTCCTCTTGTAGGAAGCTGAGCGGACAGCCCTGCGGTGCCAGAATGTTTGCTACTGCGAACCAATTCCCAACAATAAACGCGCCAAGCCGCCGTGTCCCGCCTGCGGTGAAGTCAATAAGTCCCGCTGGAAGGCAACGCAACCGTTGCTGGCGCGCATCGACGAGATGTACCTTCCCCCGGTGGAGCAGACTTTCGACCGGCATTTGCAGCAGCTGACCGGTTCGATGACTTCCTTTCGAGCGATACTTCTGGAAACTGAACGTCTCTTGCACCACGACAAAAACATCCTGTTGGGCATACTATATTACACGGTCGCGAACTTTCTGCTATTTCGCCGTCAAGATGACGGGGAAAAATAGCTTCAGTTAGCCAAAATTGCATCTGCCTTAGACTAATCGGAAGTTACCCTGTCCGCCTATCGGTCTGTCTGTCTGTCTTCCCGTTGTTAAAATTATCGACTTGCTGACTAGTACCTGCCACTTCATCTGTCTGTAATTATTGCTATCTGTTTATTTCAGTGACTTTCTTTCGTCTGTCTGTCTGTCTGTCTGTCTGTCTGTTTACCTGTCTGTTTGTCTGTCTGTTTACCTGTCTACCTGTTTGTCTGTCTACCTGTCTACCTGTCTACCTGTCTACCTGTCTACCTGTCTGTCTCTTTACCTGTCTCTTTACCTGTCTACCTGTCTACCTGTCTACCTGTCTGTCTGTTTACCTGTCTGTCTGTTTACCTGTCTACCTGTCTACCTGTCTGTTTGTCTATCTATCTGTTTGTGTCTGTTTGTCTGTCTGTGCTTCAGTTCGTGTTTCTGTCTGCATGTCTAGTGAGCTATCTATGTACTTATATGATACCCCTGTCTATTTGTTCCCTCCAGACTCTACGCGAATAAGTATGGCCAACTCACCCGCACCCTGTACGGACGCATCATCGTGCACCACCTAGAGAAGGGCGACCCCGTGCGGGCTCTTCCGCTGGTCAAAGAGATGCGCCAGCGCTGCGCCGTCCACCCGGGGGCCGGCACTGACACGGTCCTGCCGTATGAGCGCATCTATCAGAACCCCACCAGCAAGCAGCGGCCCACCATCGACCACACGCTCCTCCGCCACATTACCCGTTAATCACGTCGATCCTTTCAAAGCCACCCTCGTGCTTTCTGTTTATCCCCTACGTGGTAGTCCATAATCGCGCGGCTCGATCACACGTAAATTCAAAGCCGCTTATACTGCCACCATGCTAGATGGAAAATGCGATTTTGCGGAAAGGATTTTTCCCTGTTTTGTGCCCTTTGAGTTTATAAACGGAGTCCCTTTTTCTCTATTCACTTGTTACATCACATAATCGTTCGCAATCCTTTTAGACTCGCTGCTAATGCCGTTCCTGAGGCATTCTGAAAATATATTTCTCACGTGGCCTTCCTTTTTCCGATCTTTCCCGATCGATGTGCAATTTTTTGAGTGAAAACGTTATGGATTTTTTATTCATTCTCTCTACCTGCAGCCGATAATCCATTCATTAACCCATAAACTTCAGGTACCACCACCACCACACGGATGTGAGATGAGGCCACGACCAATCACACTTTCACGGTTTGACTTGGCGGTTCTCTCATTTCCGGTTACCATATTGATGAGAAAGAGGGGAGGCAAGGCAACTTTTGGTGCGGCTTATTCGGTAATCGAGTCATTTCCCCGCTTTTTTTTGACGCCTCGATCTCCGTCGGACTCAGGGGCGCTCCTCGACCGCTTAGTCAAATTACCCAATAATCGCGTATAAGGCGGCGTGTGCCGGTCGCGTTGATTCCTCCCGGCGATAGCACGTCAGTCATCTCTGGTCCTTCGCGCCCCTTCTTCTCTCGTACTACCGGAAATGAAATTATTGAACCGCCAGGCAGACAGGCAGATAGACAGACAAACAGGCAGTCAAGTCCTTGAAGTATGCAAGTGCACAATCACCCGACATTGCTTCCTCTTTGTATGTATAAAACTGTATATATACCCGCAAATTGAGACGGTCCTCCACGTACCATTATGAATAGACGATGTACGCGGCAATGGAGAACTCTTATTATGACTTTTGATCAGGAGAGACCTGAGTAAAGCCTCACCTCATGCCTTTTTGCCGTTTATAAACACACAGACACTTGTACATATACATTCTCTCATGGGAGGGGCACACCGATCGCAAACAACGGGATCTCGGACACTATGACCTCGCTCGATGCTGTTCTTCTTGCTGTTCTTGACTATTATTCAATCACATGATCGCACTGTCACCTCACTTGTGCTGCGGTTTACCTTCTACCCTTTTTTGCTACTTGTCGCTTACCGTGACTCAGATTCAAGCAATTGGCCCAACTACGATCCAATCCAACTATCATCGTACCCAGATAATTACGACCCCCTGTGTGTGCCTGACATTCGCACGCTACATTCCTGCCCCGACGATGATCACCTATCGTGTCCCCGCCAGCAGCCGTCATTAACACGAAAAATAGCTTCTTTTATCGCTTTATTCCTTGCCTGAGAGACGCGAAAGAGTTTCAAGAGAAACGAACCATTGTTGAACCCCGCGTACGGCATTCTTCGCAGAATGTGTGGAAAGCAAATTTTACGATCACGAGAGCTCTTCACCGCCGCCCTTGCCTCTCCTTTTCTTCTTCCTCTTCCTGTTTTCCAATAAACATACGTCTTTATAACTAATTAACACCACACAAAGAATCGATCTATTGGAAGGGAAATTCGTTGTCAGTTACTAAAACGCGAACTGGTCTGTAGTACCGGTGTCTATGAACCGATACTCGAATTCGATCTATTGGGTTTTTTTAAGCATTTAATTTTTTTCAGCAGTACGAGTGTTATTTATCTCGACTGGACATATATTTTGCTTCCCGAACGCAATGGGCCAGCGAAACGGAAAGATGGAACAGTATTCAGAAGCTCCGGAGAAAGAAGGAGTGGCGGGGAAGGCCATTCGGTCAGCGGTCAGTAGTAGTACTCCGTCGTTGCGTCCGAAAGGTACCCAAAGCAATGACCGACGGAAGGGTTCGACGGCGATGTCCGTGAGACACGAACCCATGGAGCCGCCGATCACGGAGGAGGCTATGTTCCTGACCCACGAGCAGAAGGCCATGATTCGGGAGAGCTTTGAGGTGCTGAAGCAGACGGTGGGCGATGTTGGAGTGGTTTTCTTCATGCGGTAAAAAATGCACTATATTGCCGTTTTGTAGTCTCAGGTTCTCTTTTTGTTGAAGTATAATGGCTATCGTTTTTTATGCTGCAGTTTGTTTGAGACTCATCCAGAGGTACAGGACGTGTTTGTGCCATTTCAAGGACTGAGCCAGGAGGACTTGATGCACAGTCACCAGCTGAGGAATCACGGACTCCGGGTGATGGGATTTGTGGAGAAGTGTGTGGCGCGGCTGGAGCAGCCGGAGAAATTGGTGGCGTTGTGTCTCGAACTGGGGGCACGGCATGCCAAATATCAAGTTCCTGCCCCCTATCTTCTGGTAAGACACTATTATCTGTGACTTAAAAATGTGACAAAAACCCAGTCACGACATTCGCCAGTCTGTTAATCTGTCGCCTGTGTATCGGCATGTGTATCTGTCTGTCTGTCTGTCTGTCTATCTATCTATTTGTCTGTCTGTCTGTCTGTCTGTCTGTTTGTCTGTCTGTCTGTCTGTCTGTCTGTCTGTCTGCCTAAACTCTGCTGTTTCGTACTGCCTCAGACCAAGTCACCAGACATTCCGATCAGACAGAATGTGGCCTCCGCGTCTGCAAAATATCTCAGAGAGTTTGCCATAGCAATTTTTTACCCATTTTTCCGTCTACACTCAGTGCGATAATTAACGACATCCCCTCGCGTCGTCGTTCGTACAGCGTCAAAGACGTCACCGACCGATGAAGCCGTTTTAAAAACGAGTCCTGTCTAAAGTATAATCGAGTAATTCTTCTATTCTTCTCTCCCGTTTCAGCTTATCCCGCCACAATTCATTTACGCAATTAAACCCGCCCTCAACGATAAATGGAGCGCCGAAATGGAGGCGGCCTGGGGCACGCTATTCCGAATCGCCATCTATTACATGGGTCGATCATTGCTGGCTGTTAACACTGACGTTGCGGTTGCTGTAAAAGACACATCAAATCCAAATCGCAAGACCAGCAGTTAGAACTCTTCCACAGCCACTATCGGGTTTTTAAATAAATTCATAGCTATGACAAAAACTAGATATTTGGACGCAGACTTGCAGTACTTGAGAAAACTATCGGGAGTTTAAAGAAGGAAAAACGGAAGAGGAAGATCATTCTCTTTATCTATCTCTGATCGAATGACTTTATGCCTGTCTATCTGTTTGTATTTGTCTATCTGCCTGCTTGTCTGTCTGTGTCTTTCTGTCTAGCTCTAAATCTGTCTGCCTGTCTGTCTGTTTAGAGATATGCTAAGACGTATCCCTTCCTGCGAGTGTGCGATTTTGTCTACCTGACTGGATCCATCTATTCATCTTCACACTGCTCCTTTGACTGTCCCTGCCAGATACCAAGTTACCAGGTACTGTTGAACATACTCATCAACGATCGCATGATAATCGTCTGCTGCAGATGCACTCCACTTTTAATTAAAATCAAAACATGTAAATTCCAGTTCGATGCCGAGAGACGAGAACTTCACGGAAGTACAACAAGCGAAAGCAAAAAAACGGAAAGAACACAATTATTCATGGTGATCATGAGTCTTGCTGGCGTCCCCATTGGCGGCGTGAGTATGATGAGAATGGTGCTTTTGACCGTTTGAGTGAGAGTGACCGTTCTCCGTCCCTTCCGCATGGGTGACCACCGTTGGGGTGTCTGAGGAGGCAGCTTTCCGGCGTCCGGTGGACTTTTTATAGAGATTCCCGCCAACGACGAAGAGGACGGCGATGACGTGGCCGACAAAGTAGATGCTACTCCAGTAACCCATGGTGCGCGAATAGGTGAGACACATGAAGCCAACTGACATGTACTCGAAGGCACGCATGCGGATAAACCAGTTGAGGAACTTGCCCCAGCGGGGTGCGTCGCGGGGTACCCAGTCCTCCGCGGCGAGCATCAACGGAACTGTCAGCAGACCGACGTAGTAACCTGAAACGAGGCAGATACTGTAAAGCTTAGGAGTACCTATGCGCCACCTGTTGGCTCATATGTCTGACACTTGACGTGTGTCTTTCTGTCTATCGACATGCCCTTAAGCTTGCCTGTTTGTGTAACTGTCTGTCTGTCTGATCTGTCTGTCTGTCTGTCTGTCTCTCGACTGCCGGTCTGCCTGAATGCCATCGCGTGCATGTCTCTGGTTGTCGGAAACGTGACTGAAACAGCGCACACGTACCTCCGTGAAGACCGTGCCAGTAGGCGCTGACGAACATCACAACAATCGTGCGGATCGACTTGATGGGGACGCGACGGTAAATGTGCCATGCCAGCCAATATTGGACTGTCATGTTCCAGGCCTTCATAGCGCCGCGTACGGTCGGCACCAATTCCACATCATATTCGTTGATGTTGTAAATGGTATCATAGTTGTACTCGGTCGTGGAGTCTACCGTCAATGGCAACCTATTCAAACAGGCAACGACGTTATCAGGCCTTAATATTTGAGTCTTTCTCACCAGAACGTTGTCTGTCTTTAAATATATCTGTCTGTCTGCTTGGCTGTAAATCTATCTGTCTGTTTGCTTGTACTGCAACATGACTGTCAGTCGGTATGCCTACATGTGTATCTCTTTGCATCTGCCGGACTGTTCCGCGTCTGTTTGTCTGTCTGTCAGCCTGCTTCTCTGTCTGCCTGTGTCTGCCTACCCATCTATTGTTCTAAATAGTTTCTTACTTTTCCGGTTCAGTCGGCCCCTGACCCGGCTTGGGCTTGCACACCACCGGATACACTCCTAGCCCGGCCATAATGCAGGACGACTCCGCCAGCACCCAGGCGATGTAAAATTTGAGTCGGAAATAGAGGAAAAGACCGACCAGGTACAAAATTCGCCAGCCGAGGCTGGTCTCATTTAGAAATTCCGGATCCCACATTTTCTGCACGAAAACACATAAACACACACAACATTAGAAAAAGATCGAACTTTACCCCAAGTAGTGCAAACAAGCGGCAATTTTGATCTACAAACGTTATATTGTCACATCACACACACACATAGTACATACCGACTGACTGAAGGCTGTCGACATCAGCAGGAAGCCAGTGACGTAAACCGGGAGCATCTTCAGGCGCTGGGCGGCGAGTCGGACGCGGGGCTGGATGCTAGCCGCCGTGGATTGTACCATGTCGTCATAGGTTTTGTATTTGTAGTACGGACCTAAAGGGGGAGGGAGTATGGGAGAGAGGTGAAAGAGGAGATTTCAATGGTGTAACCCTTGGAAAATCGGTAAAGCAAATCGATCCGTGAATAGCGAGGATAAAAATAGGCATTTTCCGGATCGATAAAAACCGCAAGGTCAATGCAGACATCTACTTAAATGTGCAATGAGTGTTAATTTATTAGACGTACCAGTCCCGGTCAGTCTGAATCTTGGTCTCATTATCTTGTCTGCCTGTCTATCTGTCCACATGTCTGTCTGTTTGGCTGTCTGTTTGGCTGTCTGTCTGTCTGTCTGCTGTCTGCTGTCTGTCTGTCTGTCTGTCTGTCTGTCTGTCTGTCTGTCTGTCTGTCTGTCTGTCTACATGCCAGTCGTTTATATGCCTGCCTGTCAGCCTGTTTCTCTGCGCGACAGCCTGCCGGCCTGCTTGAATACGTTCGTCGATCGTATTCCCATATAAATATAATGCGCACAAGCGTACCAGTCATTAAGCCGATGAATCCCAGCGAGTAATGCACGACATCGAGGGCCGACGGCGCGACATTGCTGTAATTGTTCATTGGAGTGACTGCAGGCGAGGAGTTCTTGAAGGGCGCGAGACCTTTGCGCCGCAGCACCGTGTCATTCACTTCAAAAGCGATGCCGATTACCTAAAGGGAAAAAAACCGAAAAAAGTTACAATGGCTTCCATCTTGATGGAATCGTACGACCGGAAGTAAGTCGACTGTGTCACTGCGTGTCTGCCTGTCTAAAGAGTGTGGTGCCTGGATTAGAAGACCGCATGATTCAATACAATAATGTCGTATGGACCAAACGCACTTTGAGTGTCAAGATCAGCTGTACGGCGTTGCAGAATTCGTGCGTGTCCGGCAGGCCGAAGAACTGCACCGACCGGAAAAAGGCCAAGTAGGCGAATGTGAAGGCCATACTCCATTTGTGGCAGTCCCTGAGGGAAGGAAAGGAAGAAAAAAGGGCGCATTTAGTGTCAATTAAAATTAGTTTACATATTAAATATGCTGATTTTTATTCCATTAAGAAAAATGGTTAATTTAATACTCGGTTTGCAATTCATCAATCAATTAAATGCTCAACCGAGGAAACATCCATAAATATTGCATTACAATATCTCGATCAATCAACCTATCAATCACATGATCATAACATTACATAGCGAAGTGAATTAAACATATTAATCAAGCAATCAATCGATGGCCGTCATGACTTGATCAAAGGAATTTTCACCAACCGAACTTTGGTGATGATCAGGGCATTCACTAGGATCGTAATGTACGCATGGATCGCGCCCAGTCCACAAAATGCAGTGATGAGAAAGAAACCGACTCCTGTGGAGAACCAGCGGCGAGAATCTCCGGGTGGGAGATACGCGACGACCCATCCTAGGCCGACGCTTCCCAATAAAATGGAGAAATACAGCAACTCCTCAAACGAGGCCATCCCCTACCTGAAAAGAGTTCCAAAAACAATTATCTTCTTAGGAAAAAAATTCGGAAGACGATGATCGATGAAAATCCTCCAAAAGAGCAGGAAACATCCACGCTACCTTCAGGGACGTCTTCGACTAAATGAAAAAATTCCTTAATGAACAGCAACTTTTCCCGTTGGTCCAATCAATTTTCGTAGACCTAATTCAGTCCCAAAAACTAACAGCAGAGTGCAATTTTCGGAGCGGATCAGTTCCCGCGACTAAAAGGGGCGCAAGGTGGAATTAATTAGATCCTCATTAGGCACTCCTCAGTGAGTATCGCGATTGTGTGATCCTGAAACAAAAAATAAAGAGATGAGGCACTCCAAAGCATTAATTTTATTACAGTGGCTCACACGTCGAGCAATTCATATAAAATAGTCGCATCACAACACGCCAACGCATCAGCGCGGAAAATTTTTAATAAGCGACTGACGCAACAGGGAAACCTTACCTGGGTTCAACGTGACTTCTCCCTTTTAGTGGAGTCCAAAAGATTTTCCAATAGGGAAGACCCTTGCAGAACGAAACTAGAGCTCCGATCCTAGAATAGATTTGCTGCTTTTTGAACGCGCAGAGAAACAACTCAGCCAGCTGATTGCCAGTACTTTATGAACCTCATATTCGTTTCACTTTCCCTTAGCCCATTCATTTTCATCGTATGACATTTTGGCAGTCGATATTATGACTCATTCATGCTACACGCTCAATGGAAATTCCAGCGGTTCAGTTCATTCCAGACGCTTTAACAACAAGTTTTGCACACGTGGTTATGATTGTGATCACATGTTCCTGTCTGTGTCGTCATTTCCCTTTCCCATTTACTTTTTGATGAGTATGAGTCATCCCTCAATGAGAATCGTGCAGAGTTTGAAAGACAGTCAGACAGACAGGCTGTCAGGCAGACAGATCAAACACATTGAAGATATCTATATCGTGGTGTTCCTGGCATGGTCCAGATTTATACGAAAAACGATATCTGATTCTGAACTTACAACTGAGCAGCGTGATATCTGACAATATTATTATGGCATAAAGGTAATAAAAGTAAAATGGAAGTTCTTGGAAAAAAGAAGAAATCTCATTCCGCGTCCATGACGGAAGAATCGAGGCTTTTGAGAAAGTCGCCATGGTGCCCGGGGTACTTTCTGAACTTGTTAATCTTGCGCTGAATCGCTTTCGGTGTTTCCTGATAGTAGTTTCCCGCATCTTTCGCCATGGCCTGCACCAAAAAAGAAAGTTAAATCAATCACTCAATCAATGCATCAACGTCAAACAGACACTACACGCAATGCAATGAATACAACGCTACAGGGATTGCACACCGGACGAAACTTTCTCCGAATACCAATCAGCGCACCTTATAATCTTCTCCGTGCTTCCTCATCATTTGCATGCAGAATTGTGCCTCCGGCTCTGAAAGCTTCAACAGGGATATGGTGGGTGTGGCCGCCTCCTTCTCCAGGAGATCCGCCACGTTGGGCTCTTCCATGGACACATCCTCGGACACTGTATTCTTCGATGCTTTTCGTTTGCGGGGTATCATTTGGTCCTGAAATCAAGAAACACGAATCTTAACACTAGATTCAATCGGGCGGAAAAACAAGGCACACCCTAACCTACCGAAAGGCCGGAAGTCAAACATGAACAATCAACAATCAATCAATAACACGCCAAAGAAAGGTAGAGATTCTTAACTTCCTGTCTAAGCACGTGCAAAAATTATTTTGAAGTAAATCAGATGTTCTAAGAATAAATAAGCAAAACGAAACGAGAACGATACAACAGGCAATTCAAAATATCACAAAATTCCTAACGGATAAGTCACGTGAATCCATGAATCAATCGACGACAAGCCACTTGGCAAGATTTAAACGATTGCCAACAAGCCAACTGATCAATCAACCAAAAACCACAACATTTACCTTGGTATCGTCAATTTTCATTGTTTTATTCGCATCCAGGGCTAGTCCCATCAACCGCATATTCGCGTCCACCGTTTTCTTAGGGTTCCATGCGGCTTTTATCTCCGCGCTGCAAGGAAAAGTAACGATAGTCTCTTATCGAAAACGCGAGGACCCAAAAAACTTACCACTTAATCACAGGCAGCTGCTTGCTCTTTTTCCATAGTCGCTTCCGATCGACATGATGCTTGAAGGTCTTGGCGCGCTTTACTCTACCGTTGGCTTTACCCATTTTTAAATAATAAATTCAGATGGTTCGAAGAAAAAGATAAAGTCGGTTAACAATTTTAAAGTATTTTCTGCTGTTTCGCAAGAGACGATAATGTGCCAAGCGCATTGTGCTGTGCGCAGTAGACTCGTGGGTGGTGCGCAATATTTACTGTGCAGCGCGCGCAACGCACCGCTGAGGTCTCCACAAAACGATCCTTCTCAACTTTCGGTTCCTGCTCCTCGCACTGCCCGAGTTTCACGGTTTTTTATCCGCACTCCTGCTTTTCACTTGGCGCCATCCTTCCCCCCTGGAAAAAATGGGTCAGCCGTCGCGTCGGAAGCACTTTCATCGTGGGGATTGCCGCGGCACGAAGGGCAACAAGGCGCGTGCACACACCCGCGACTTGGATCAGATCTACGAGGACTTGAAACCGCAGGACGCCAGGAAACCGAAGGCGGCTCTGCCCATTAATCACGATCTGCCGGGATTGGGCCAACATTATTGTGTGGAGTGCGCGTAAGTCAGTTTAAAAACGGGATCGGATTTTGAAGACGAGGATACTCTTGATTTGGGCAGTCTCCCTGTGGCATTGGTGTGGAAGCTATATGCATTCCACAAGGGGAGAGTGCTCAATGAATCTTTTTGAGGCGGCTGGTTGATACTCCGATCCTCAGTTACGATTTCCTTCTTTTGCCCATTTCAGAAAGTTCTACGTGGATATGTTTACCCTGAATGCCCATCAGAGGAGTAAGGCTCATAAGCAAAGGTACGCATATGCTATAGTTCAGTTCCGCAGGCAGGAGTCTACCGTTGATTGATCGGTTGAAGGGGCTGATTTTTGTTTTGTACCGGTCGATTGATTGAGGACTTGATTGGTATGCTGTTTGCCCGACCATTTTTTGATTGTGTCAACGCCAATTTTGTCGGTATCAGGTACCGCTTCGTCGCGGTAATGGTACCGATAACATCTACACTCATTGACTAGCATGAATTTTCTAACAATATTTTTATTTTTCCTGTTTTAGAGTTCGTGAGCTCAAGACTGTCCCTTTCACACAAAAAGAGGCGGACGCCGCCGCGGGAATGGGTTCATACGTAGCACCCAAGCCGAGAGCAGTGTCAGACAAGCCGGTAGAAGCGGAGATGGAAATCATGTCGATAGTCGAGACGGAAGCTTAACTGTCCTTTATCTCTTTGTCTTCTCGTCCGTCTGGTTTGATTTTTCAGTTTTTTCGATATTCCACTGACCGATCTTCTGTCCGACAGCATAGAAAGTATCTTCGCCAAATTTCTGTCAAGTATTGCGCGAAAGAAATTGAATTAAAAGTTATTGCTAGAATAGATATGCAGAATGCAGTAAGGAATGGATGGATGTTTGTCTATTATCAAAGGAACCAGATCATTGTTGGATAGTTGTGATTTGCTTGTGATACCGCCGAACTTTCCCCTTTGATGTGACAAGCTTCGCCGCACGTGCTCCGGAAGACGACCATGATTTAGGCTGGGTGTCGGCTACCGGAGCTTGCCAGTCCGCCGGGGGACTCTCGAACAACGGCGTCCCCGGCGCCATGTACAGCCGACTATTGGTGTACTCGTACAAGGTTTTGGCTCTACAATTGAGACTCTTGTTACTGTATATTCGCATCACATTAGCGATAAGGCCCGGCGAACAATTAGGGAAAAAACACATGAACCATCTTTGATGATCTCTTACTTGTTGCAGTCGATGTTATACCACCAATCACATCTGAAATGGCAAGGCAGCAGAGAGTTTATTAAGTTCCTTTCTTGCCGGAGCAACTTTGGGTTTTTATTCCACAACCGTTGGGCTGATTGGGAATAACCTCTGTTGTTTTTCGAAATCAGAGATCATTCATGTTTATTTCGTGGTTCAGATCAATATCCGAAAAAATTTGCCAGACCCGACAGCTTTTGCATGTTTGGGTCGCTGAGTCCGTCGAATGCTGTCAGATGGTTAAAATGGTGCGAACAAGATTGTGTCTTTACCGCAAAGATTGCCGTCATACGCTGACAACCTCAACAACATGTTGCTGGCTTGTTAGACTACTGTAATACCAAAGTCTTTTTTTTTATAAAAATGATGAAAACTGACTACTACTAAAATCTGTTGATTGATTTAGTGATTTAATGACTCTATGTGACGCAAAGCAGTTCTAGACATCCCTTCAGCATGCAATAAATGCTTTCATACCACTACAGTGGACAGTGGTCCACTAAAAAGTAAATGTTCTTAACTTATCCAAAGAATTGAACAGTTATGATTTTGTCAATTGAAAAAGACTACCTTACTGTTGGTGGAACATTTGGTGAAGTCAGTTAAGTTTACGGGGCGAAATGTCGTCAAATGACACATGGCGACCTCCGAATTCTCACGCAAAGATGGTTTGAGCGATTTCATTAAACTTAACTGATTCTTAAAGTTAGTGCATTGCTTAAAAAATTATTTTTGGCACTCCTGATGTGCCCGATCTGGATCGGGCGCTAATGGGTTCAGGTACACGTGCAGGGTACTTCATTCGAATTGGAACTTTTTGCTTGAAAATTAGAGACTACATGTATGTCCCGGTACTTACGTTAGTGTTATCTGGTTGAAGATGGTCCCACTCGCGCAGAGGTAGCTGGAATTGACCCCGTGCCGGTCGCAGCGATGGAACACCTGACACTGGGTCTCCGGGTCCGCGTAGTAGCCGGGACCCGCGACGTCCTCGCAGGAGAAGCTCGTGGTCGGGATCACCGTCAGCGTCGGATGACTACTCGCTCCCGGTGCGGCACCGCGAAGCCAGCTGGACACTGCGTCAGGGTGGAGGGCCGGTTTGCTCTGCAGGAGGAGCTCGAAGACATTTGGGGTTCCGGCAGGGGACGCGCGTTGCTGTTGCCCATCGGCGAGACCGCCGACGAGGAGCAGCACGAGGATGAGCTTCGGATACCAGGCACAGTTGGTGTTCGTCCGCATTATTCTCACGGTAAAGCTTGGCAATCACATAATGACTAAACAGCTTGGCAGACTAGACAGGGGGTTAAATATCAGTAGCGGTCGGCCGAAATTTCATATCCTTTGGAATTACATGCTGGTACAACGAAGCGCACTTTAGCCCTAACGGACATTACTACTATGTTTTATTGTGATCGTGCCGATCATTTTTGGATGAATGATTTCACATCCAGCGAAAAATGTCGGTTTTTTCATTCTCTATGCTTTTGTATGCCATACGTTGTGGTTTTCTAGGTTTTCGGCACTGCGAACATATATATATGCAATGTATATACAATAGTAAATGTTCGCGTCTTACGCACGTCCATATTTATGCCCTGAAATTCCTTATGCTCTGAAATTTATTCTCTGTTTGTCTATTTGTCTGTCTGTCTGTCTGTCTGTCTGTCTGTCTGTCTGTCTGTCCGTCTTTCTGTTGTAACTAGGCTGACATTGTTCACTACAGCATAAGAATGAGAATCCCGAGTACAGTATAGAACACTCTTATAGAGGAGATCTCGAAAAGACTCATAGAGGAAACGAAAGCCATTAACGGTGCGCGGTGCAGAAACAAGATGGCACCCTGATGTCTTCGTTGTTGCCTTTTTTCGGCGCACTGCGTCAGTTTCGACGTCCGGCACAGAGTCGGTTGTGGCGCACAAATCGATACTACTACTGTAAATACTACTGTGGATATTTGTCGAATCCATCCGGAGCCATTAGTTCTTCCTCCCTGCCTTCCTATTCTACTAATTCGATAATCAGATGACTGACTTTTGTGTGTTGCTCCGCATCGACGTGGATAATGTCACCATCGTTCCGTCGAATGTCGTTTCCGGTCGGCCATCTCTCTAATACAGACATTGCCGGTTCAGCGATGCCGCCGTCGTCAAAGAACTGTGTACAAAGAAAGCACTAACATTGTCATCCCCATTTCGTCGGGTCGTTGGTATTTCGATACTCCGGATCCCCGCAATATGCTATTAATAAAAGCGCCTGCCTGCACTTTATCTATTTTGACGGGCCCATCAAACTTTCTTATCTTCTTCGTAGCAGTCGGGCAAACAGGTCGCCAATCCTTAACGACCTTTCGGTAATCATTAAGACCGCTCCGGAGAAACCGCTCCGTGCTCCGTGCATTCGGTCTCTAACCCGGAGCACCTCGTTATTGAGCTTCAAAATCGGCTTCATCAAATTAAGATTTTCTAAAAATATGCAAATTTTCTCACTAATTAAAGTCTGCACAAAAATGTAACCTTGCTGCAACTTCATCCGCCGACAGGACCGAGCTAATCGTGTTCACGATCGTCTGCTGACTCGGTCCTTAACTCGGGCCATCCTGTTTCTCATCTCTATAAATCAGTTTCGTCCAATTACAAATTTCTTTTCAGATGCAGATTTCTTTCACACAAATCAAAATGACCTGTTCAATGTGATTGCGCTTCGCAAATGAGAGCTAATCCGGCCAGCGGGAACCCATTTCGGGATCTCATATCGATCGCCTCACTGGGTAAACCCACTCAAATTCAATGCCCGATGCGAAAGAGAAATTTTGTGACTAAGCTGGCTAGCGCAGTTTACCCCATAACTAAGTCAATCCTAATCATTTATGCTTAGTTTTGACTAATCGTCAGTCGAAACTAAGCAAAAAAGCCAAGCCTAGCTCTAGCTATCATAGTTTGACTTACGTCGATGTAGACTCGTTACTAATTATCCTAAACTAGCCCATGTATGACTGATGTTTCTGCCTCATGCCTTATTTTAGCTTGTTAGGGATGAGCCTAGTCCGAATAGGCCTAAACTGAGGTACTAGTAACTTCTCTGTCGAAAGCTCAGCTTCGACTAAGGAACATTTAAGGAAACGCACGTGCCCCAAGCCAAGCAAAATTACTTTGAAATTTTTCAACGGCTTGAAGAACATTTCGAAATCTCCTGATAAAACGCGGCCATCTTTTTCCCTGGAATTTCTGTTTGCGCTTTCGCCCTTTCAACAATGACGACCTATAAAAGGTAAGGATTAGTAACGTTTTCTTCCGCGTTGATATCTTACAGAGAGGAGGACATTAACATAATTTGAAATGGATTTACGATTTTACACTTTTTCACAGGATCCACATTGAAAGAACGCCGTCCACTCTTGCCCACCCGCTGCAATAAAATTGCGGTTTCTTTATTTTTTTCAAGTAAGCATTGTATTGGCCTCATGATGGCTCCTTTCTTCCGTTTGGTAGTTTGCTATCCTGGAAGTCGCATTAAAAATTCTTTCTTTCCACAGGTGCAAGTTTTTTTTAGTTTCTACTGCCTGATTTCACGCTAAAAAAACAGCTGCGCAACATCACATAAACTGTGGCTGTGTTTACGATACGCTAGTTTATGCATGACAAAGTAAAGGTAGTTTTGCCTAGTTCAAACTCATCATCAGTCCCAACAAAGGCAGTTTCGGGCAATGAAAATTCACCTTGGAGACCAGCCGTAACTAGCCTAAACTACCTTGATTGATGCTATCCAAGTTTGGCTCAGCCAACTAAGGTAAACTAAGGTAGCGCTGAGTATTCCTCTATGTGAATATAACATGGACTGATCATCAGCGCTAAGGTTGTCAGAACTCGACTAAGCTTCCCTAAATAGCTCAGTTTAGCTTAGCGCTGAGGTACATCTTTCGCATCGGGTGAGCCGTGGGAATTGGCTGATTGCATTAAGCCCAGCTGATCGCACTTCTGCACGGCAGACTGCAGTGTGCGACGCACCAACAGTCCAACAGTCCAACAACATTTCTCGATGCACGCAATTCACCAATTTAGTTGGTCCATAAAAAAGTCTTTCCTTCCCCGTTCACTCTCCATGCCTCGGAATGTCGAAATTAATTAGCCTCATGCCTCCTCGACACTCTGCAGCGTTGCATCCGTGAGTGGGCTGTTTGTTTTTGGCTACGTCTACATCATACGGCGCGGGTGATGATTTTGGCAGGGGAAGCAATCAAGCGGAGCTGAGGAAGATTTCGCGTTGAGCGAGCGAGAGGCATCATCCTTCACATTTTGCTGCGTTTCCCAGTACTTCCCGGCCGCGGAGGCCGTCTTTCGTCGCATTCCCTAATTGTGGGCGGATTACGCTAATTGGATTGGAAGATTTTCAGCGCGGGTGGAGGTTGGTTTTCAATTTTCAAAATCGATTTATACCCCGGAGGGAAGATATCTTCCACCTCCGACGATTTATCTTTCTTCAGTTTTATTTCTAGGTTTTGGGATCGCGTTGATCGAATTCAAGGTCTTAATGCCACTGGGTATTGGAATTTGATGCCGATACTGTGCCGGACGGTGCCAGGATTTTCTTTTGGGCATCGGATTGCCGGTGTCATGAATATTTCCAAAGAGAGCGCTCCTTGACGACAATGACGCTCCTTGTGCTTCCCGAATTACCGGCTTGCCTTGCAATTGCACCACGTCTTCGAATGCTGATTGGATATCGATATAATATGATTTAAAGTAATCCAGTTGAAGAAGGTAGGTTATGAATTTTTAAAATTGGTTCACACCCCCCCCCCCGGAATAATCAATAAATTCCCAATTAAAACTGCCAAATTTTATCCTATGTATTGTATTTTGCCGTTTCTTTTGTTCTCAGGAACGCGCTGTTGAATTTCGAGGTCTGGCTAGCATCAAATATTTTCCGTTGGAGTCCGGATTCTCAGAGGATTGTCTCAGAGGTCTATTTCGGGTGTCGGATTGCTGACCGGAAGACTCTTTCCCCCATCAACTGGAGCTGCGATTTCCACGCGGATATCTTCCCTGAATCATGTCCGTTCATTTGTTTCCGAGAAGGTATTTATATTCCAGAATGGGATTATGTGGGATTATTGTAGCGACGGCTTCTGCTGATTTTATTTCCTGAGACGTTCGCATTGCTGTCGAATTTAATCTTCTCCACCAACGATCGTATGTTTCTTTCGTCACTCGCTGAACCGATTCCGACGACGTCATCAAATCGAGTTTGTGACTGGTAATCCCATTTACTTCGTCTTTTCCGAATCTCGTATCGTTGCGGCGACTTCGAACACGCGTGCGAAACGGGAAGATGTTTGTGACGCTGAGCGTCCTAGGACTACGCTCCCTAGCTGGGTTGCTCTACCGTGAAGACCTGTTGGATCTCTCAACATCGCCGCTCTTGCCGCTTCTGGGCACGTCCGCGTTCATTGCCGTTGGCGGATATTACTGGCGGAAACAGCAGCGCCGGGTGGTATTGAGTGACGGCAGCATTATGGGACCTCTTCGGCGGAATAAACGGAGAAAGACCCTCCTTTTAACTCCAATAACCTTGGCGGAGGTTTGTTTCCTCCATAGTATTTTCAACTAAGTCTTTATATCACAGTTCTTGTTATGTTTGGGTAGATTTCGCCGAACGAGCGAAAAAGAAGCATCGTGGTGCTCGGACTCGCGGGCGCCGGGAAGACAGCCTTTCTCAATAAACTCCTCCACTTTTCAACGTCTTACCTCGCCAAGGATCCGCAGCCTACCCTGGGCGTCAAAATGACCAGTGTGGATTTGCACGGTCTCACTCAAACGTATTATGAAGGTTGGTGGGGTTTCTCGGCCAGCAGATCGGCAGAGTGAACAGGCAGAACATTACAGAAAAATGCAGTCAGTTACAGTGTAGTTGAAAGCAGACAGTAAGTCAGATTGCCTGACAGACAAGATGACAGATGGACAGGCACGCAGACAGACTAACAAACAGACAGATGGACAGGCAGGGGAACAGACCGACAAACAGATGAAGTATTCAGACAGGAATCGATGTTGTTGATGTCTCGAAGCTCGTGATTGTTGACAACTTGGTCAGCACTGCACGGGTGTCATTCTTTTGCCTCTGGCGGAGATAAGATGTAGTAACGTGTGGTTTGTTGTTGTTATTTATAGTTGGAGGTGCTGAAAACACACGGATGTTTGCCAAAGAATTTCTTCATATGGCGAATCTGGTCATTTTTGTGGTAGATGCCTCATCGAGCGCCGAAAGTCTCGCTGAAGCGCGGGATTTTTTCCAGTTGATAACGAAAGAAAAAGATTACGCTGGACCTGTTGTCGTGATGGCAGGAAAACAGGTGCTCATCAGCTTGTCGCGTCAATGTGCCACCTTTTTGTCTGTCTTTCTTTCGTCTTCCCTTCGTAGTTGTCTGTGCGTCTGTGCGTCTCTTCAGTCTTACTGATGAGTTGTTGAATGGTCTCTCCGTGTGTATGTCAATCGGTCTGGATATCTGTCTGACGGTCGCTGTATTTCACTCCGTGTTTCGGTCTGTGTCTGTCTGTCTGTCTGTCTGTCTGTCTGTCTGTCTGTCTGTCTGTCTGTCTATCTATCTGTTAGTATATGTCTTCTTTGGTTGTTGCAGGTCTTTTTGTCCGTCTGTCTGCTTCTCTGGATGTCTGTCCGTCTGTCTGTCGGTCCGTCTGTCTTATCTGACTACCTGTTAACTTCTTTAACTCTTCTACCTAGGATCTCCCGGGTGCCCGATCGGTCCGCGAAATCTACGAAGCCTTGGCAATCTGTGATACCGACGATGTGTACGTCCTTCCTGCCTGCTCCGCGCCGAAATCCCGTGACACCGACGATGTCCTCGACGGCGCCGTCGGGGCAACCACAACCGATCTTACAGATCGCAACCACCATGGCATCATTCAGAATCTTCTTTATCGGACTTTCATATGAGAAGCTTTTTCTGCCTTCTTCGCGGCGTATGTCCAAGTCGTAAACTGCGGCAATCAAAGCAAACGCGTCTTCCACATCGATCATAGAAAGTCTAAGTTTTCGTATGCAGAGTAGCAGTATTGACCCTCGCCGCTCTACAATTAAGAGTTATATACGCCACTGCAAACAGCTGACAATTCACAAAAAACAGTATTACCGAGAGATGCAATAGAAATAGAAAAAGCAATTAATGTTGTGATGCGGTGGCGTAATTATTTGGCGCGAGATCCAGCGACGTAGACCCCGCCGACGAGGGCGATGATCGTGAAAGCCTGAGCGGCGACGCGGGCTCGCATCATGTACTGTGACATCTGTTGGTTGCCTTTCCGCATGCACCACAACCCGTATCCCAACACCATCGTGGTAGTCAGGATGCCTTAATTAAGAGAAGATGCAAAGCAATAAATACACAAGTGGCTACAAGATAGCGCTAACCAAATTAAAACCAACTTTTTACTAGGTGCCAGCAAATTGGGGTGATCAAAGTTAGAGCCAATTTTGACCACCGCGTGCCGAATCATAGATAGACACGTGACAAAAACCTTGAGCTGACCGAATTAAGCACTTTAACTCGACGGCTGTCTACAACAGGCATGCGACGAGTGTAATAGCGTAACTCGGCTAGCGCAAGGTTTTTGCCACGTGTGTAGCATAAGGTTTAAATTACTCAAGGTTAACGGTCGGTAGCCGTTGTCCTAATGTCACGATAATCAATCAATTCCATCCATTCAGAAAATGAAATTACTGAAATCATGAAAAAATAGGCATAGGGAACAAACAATCATACAAAACAAATACAAAAGAACATGAAAACAAGAAGTCACGTGTACAACACTAGTCAATCAAGAAAGTGTTGTATAATCTTAATCAATCAATCAATCGCAATCTGAGCGAAATCGAACTAATCGATACGAACAGGTCAATCAGCTAATCAATGATTCGGATTTTTCCAACAGTATGCGAAACACTTTGCAAATAAATCAGGCGCGCATTGCCGTGCCTTAACTTACCAATGGGCACCAGCGGATTGGCCATGGTTTTCCGGTACGCTTTCTCCCTGAACGTCTCCGGCTGGACATAACTGACGTAAGCGCCATGCTCGGGATGTGCGGGACCCTTCCTGACCCACTGCAGCTCCTCCGTCAGATTAGTTTGATCGCGCGACAATTTTGTCAGGTCTTTTGCTTGAGCCATTTTTTATTTTTCCGATAGAGTCCACAAATTTAATTAAAATCTGACCGACAGCGGTAGTAATCGCAAAGGAATAGAGGGACGTGCAAACAAAAACTATTAAACTTAGCTCCGCCTCCACACCCTTTCCGGCCCTCGCGGCCCCCCAGTGGAAATCAGCTCCTTCTCTTGTTATTTTATTACTTTTAAATTAAATATCCCAAAATTCTGGCTCATTGTAAACAAATGAGGCTTTGCAAATTTAGCATTAATTTTTATGTTCGGTAAACCAAGACAAGTTTCTGGGAAACACGGAAACTAGCAAGGAGCTTCCGCACCCCCATTTTTCAGGATGTAAGAACCCGCCTCTTTTGCCCTTCCCCCCATGCGTGGCTTTGGCGCCAGCCCGGAGTCCTGGACCCCCAATGCAATTCCGTGGCTTGAATAAAAATACGATTTTTTTCGGTTTTCATGCGTCATTTTTGGACTTACGAACGTTCGTGTTTTTTCCTAGATTTAATTTTTTTGCGCAGAAGTTGTGACAAAGCCGGGGAAATTTGCCCGAGACAAATTTGAGATTTTGAGTGTGTAGAATTTTATAAAAATGGACACGACATCGATACTTCTGGCGATCGGCTTTCTGGCATTCGCTTGTCTCGCATATTTCCTGTCGCGAACATCAAAAAAGACGGCAAAGCAAAAGGAGGAGGCCGCCATCGGGGAGCAAGGTGAGCGGGAAATGGAAGCATGCGCGTCGGTTACTAAGTAATTGATTTCTAATTAATTGATCGATTGATTAATAGATTTCACGTGGTTTCTTTGACTTACCAGCTAAATTTTTTTTTATTTATTTGCTTCATTTTTATCTATCCAGGCGAAAGAGCTGCTCGTCCAGTGATCCGTGATCCAGTGCGGCCCGGTGGAAGGGTGGCGCGAGCTCGGCCAGCGAGGCCCACGGCACAAGCAGGTTCGTTTCCAGCTTACGAACAACTCGATCGATCAATCAAGCGAACGTATTCGATCTCAAGTTTGCTAATCAATCAATCAAGCGCTAGATGAGCATGTCGTTATGCTTGGAGATTGGACTGGTTAAAATCTTATCATTATTATCTCCCATGTGGTATATCGAGATGTACAGAGCCGACAAACACAAACTTTTGTTTGATTCGGTTTGATGAATAAGTTGGAGACTTTTTGTGTTCGCAGTTTTTGACCGCGCGAGTGGCAGTGAAGATGAGGACGGGAGTGACGGCGAACTGCCCGATATCGCATTGGACGGCAATATTGGGCTGAAGAAGCGGCGAAAGCTGGAGCAGAAGGCGGAAAAACGGGCGCAGAGACAGGTGTGACTAACTTTGTAGTAGCACTGATCAAATCGAGCAGTACACGCAGTCAGAAACGAAGAGATTGCTTAGCTTGGTTAGCCATTTACCTCGTTTAATGCATTAATGCCATACGCCGGCTCAGTTAAGAAACTCAACTCGGTCAGCCAAGCATTCTGTCCGTATGTATCAATCGGAAGTTACCATATTATGGTGTTATCGTAAGGTGTTACAATTACATTCTATGTTTTCTAGGCCGAATTAGCAGACCGAGAGGAAAAAAAAGAACGGGAAGCACGCCTCGACGAGGAGCGGAAGCGGAAAGAGGCCATCGAAAAACTGGCCGAAGACGAACGGGTCAGTAGGATTGGGTGGGGCAACCTTCTCCCCCGATGAAGCTGGCGACGCTTGTAACTTTATGCATGTGGTTTGCAGTTAGAGGAGGAACGGCTGGAAAGGGAAGAACGAGAGCGCAAAGAAGAGGAGGAGTATCAGAAGCTGAAGGCCTCCTTTCAGATCGAAGCCGAGGGCGAGGAACCGGTCGAGTCGGACGGCGAGAATCTTCTTCAGCAGTTTATTGACTTTATAAAAACTAGCAAGATTGTCTTGCTGGAGGAACTCGCTGCTCATTTTCATCTCAGGACTCAGGTACTTTGCTGCTGGCCAGCCAACATGTTATGTTGAAGTTGAATTCTGAGGTTGCGCAGCCACCGGTCGGTGTTGTCTGAAGCTGTTTCCTTTTGTTTCCCATGTAAAGCATCTGTCCCCATGCCTGTTTATTTGCCTGTTCATGTACGTACATAACCGTTCTGTCTGATAGCTGGCTAGCTCTATGGTTCCTTTTCTGTACGATTGTTGTCTCTATTTGTTAGTTTGTCTGCCTGCCTTGTTTGTCTGTCTGTCAGTTTAGTTTGTCTGACGGTTTGTACCCATTTATCTATGTGTTTGTGTGTCCATCTGTCTATTTGGATGCTTACATGCGTATCTGTCTGTCTTACTGCCTATCTGTCGATCTGTTTGTCTTGTCTGTCGGTTTGTTTATCTGTCAGCCCGGCTTCCTGTCTGCCTGCCCGTCGATATCTTTCTGTCTGTATACCCAATTCCTACGGTTTTCTCCCCAATCTGCATGTGTCCGGCCGCTTGTATCGGCCTAGTTTGTCTGACTGTCTATATGTTTGGTTGTGGTCCCATTTTACTTAAACGTCCCTCGGTTGAATGGTCCTGACTAAACGTCTATCGATGACTTTCGTACATTTCTTGGCCTGTTTTCGTCGTCTTGTGCCACAATCAGCCTCCGCATTCTTCAAGCTTACGTTTTGTTTTCATTCCACTAATCATGCACACACGTTTCGTCTCATCTGTCCCTCTCAGGAATGCATCGATCGTGTGCAGAAGCTTCAGAGTGAAGGCCTCCTGACCGGCGTCATCGACGACCGCGGCAAGTTCATCTACATTTCCATGGAGGAGCTGAAAGCGGTTGCTAAGTTCGTCAAGCAGCGCGGTCGGGTCTCCATCACTGATCTCGCCGAGTCAAGCAACAAACTAATCAAACTGCAGACCGACCAAGTTGCATCGGCCTAGTCAGCGACGTGGTTCAGTTTTTTTTTTCTTGAAGAGACTCTGTGATGCGTTTTTTACTACCACGCGGACACAAAGGGAACAGTCTCTCACTTTGCTGAACGCTGAGCGGACGCGTTCGTTTCTACCACAAGCTCTCTGTCCGTCCCTCTCTTTCGCTGTTTCGACCGGTCAGATGCTGGTGGTTTTTTAGTGTACCAGCGCGAATTTGATTAATGCTTTCCTCATTTGCGGTGTGATCTACTTGGACGTTTTGCAGTTATTCGCAAGCAGCAGGCAGCAAGATAAGACGCGAGTAGATTGCCGCAAGCCAGTCGTTGTATACCTGTTCAAGCAGCAAGGACAGAAGGAACGCCTTCACACACCGGGGAAACGAGCACGTCGTGTGCTGCATTTTACAGATGCATCGTTAAAACATTCTAATCGCGACGACGAACATTGTGCAACGTGGCGCGATGTCGGCCGGTTTATCTTTTTGAGTGATCCAAGCACCAGTCCCTCTCAGCCGCGCAGCAGGCATGTCAAAAAGTTTTATTCAGGACACTGATAATATCTGGAAGAATTGTCCGTCAAAACAACTACATGACACTCTGTTCGGCTGTCAAGTGTGAGCACAGACAAGCAGACAAATAGACAAACAGTAAACATACAGGCAAACAGACAGTCACTCAGACAGTGAGGCAGACAGACAGAGAGTCGGACATACAAACAAAGAGGCAAACAAACAGATACCGTAGTTGGATAGACAAAAAAGGACATGCAGACCACGAGACGGGCAGGCAGGCAGGCAGGCAGGCAGGCAGGCAGGCAAGCGACAGACAGGACATGCAGTCATATTGGCAGACAGAAGACAAAGACAGACAGACAAACAGACAGACATGATATGACTACCTGTCGAACAGCATGATTGTGACTACCGAATACTTCGTGGACTACGCCGGCGGCCTGCCTGCATTCCACAATCGGAGACAGAATATTGATTAAGATTCTGCGGTCAGTCAATTTTGCCCGTTGACAATTTCCATTCCGCAAGGCACACCTTATCGCCGCCGACGACGTCCGTTTCTCTCTATTTCTGTTGAGAAAGTTCACCGAGTACTCGATTTTTGCTTACTACTGCCCGACTTTTCACGCAGAACGGAACAGCATCGCGATGCAGTAAAAGTGGCAGCAGCCTTCATCGCACCGGAAAGCAATGACGCGCGTTCGGATACAACCGGTTTGACTCTTTTTGCTTCGATGCTAATACTGCATTGCGTCCACTTCATCACTAAAATCGCTTCGCCTTGTGTCTTGCAATCAGCAGTGTATGTGTGTCAAAAGTGCCCTATTGCCTGAAAACCCATTTTGAATGAAATGCTCGAGACACGCTTCATCTGTATTCTCTCGCTCTCGCCCTTTATTTCCGCCATGCATGGCAGGCCCGCTCGAATATCATCACGTGGACTCAACAAGACCGCACAAAACGTACTCTAGAGATGGGCAAAACGACAAAAAACCCCCGAAAATTATAACCGAATAAAATCGGTACGAGAAAGCAAAATGCGCGTCAGGAAACCAGCAGGAACCTAGGGTCTCCATAAAAGTACAGAATAGACACATGTGATATGCAGTACCGCGTGTTTGTTCACCCTCACCGACCGCAAAGATCGAGGTACTCATACACAACAACAACTTTGCCTATAGACTCTAGTACTCGTATTGTATGGCACCATTGCCAAGTTGGGTCTCGACTCGAGAGTTATCTCAGCCAGCAGCATAATCATGCGACCGCACTCGCTGGTGGTAGTTGTGTTTTGTTTCTGTTTGTGCCTTCGACCAACGAGCCAATTCCGAAAACTACAATATTTATATATATGTGATGTGTATGTATATACAAATTTCAGCTTTTCAGGCGAGCGAGGCAGTATAACTGAAATGCGAAAACACAAGGCCGGAAGGGAGTAACGCGAGAGCGAGAGCTGACTGCGCGTCAGGCCTGCGTATATACTCGGTACTCAGGCAATACAAAATAACGACCACACCCAGTTTGCTGCTATCCCGTAAGCCTATGGTCGTCGTCCGTGACGGGTTACAGTTACGTGAGGGATGAATAAATGACAGCTAGGCTCGAGTCCTCCCAGGATGACTGTACATGTACATACGTACATGGACTTCACTGTGGCGAGAAGCAATTGTCCTTTGCTTCATAACTCCAGCCATCGCCGCATATCCGGGATACGTGTTTCCGATGCATTACAGTTAAATATAAATTCTTGTGGGGCTCGTTCGTCGTCACGTGACACCAAACGCAGCCCGGCCTCTCTCTCACCCACTCTGTTTTGAGTATTGGAAAAATTGATTTCCTGTCGGAGGAGAGTCATCTTCAGCCTCTGCGCTCACTCCGTCAGTGAGATCTCTCTAGAACGAGAGCGCACAGCTTGCTCATTCATGGCACTACTGATGCTACGTGCTTTTGCCCTTGCTGATTCCCAAATACGCGCATAGATATGCATAGGAGGCCATTCCATTCCATTGGACCGACCGTCACCAGCATCACCAACCACGACCATCACTCTTTTCGAGCAGAGAGCGAGAGAGACTGCTCTGCATGAGTTGTTCAATTCACGACGACAACTGCGAGGCCGTCCAACCCACCGACCGGGAGATGAGAGAGCTTGAGTTTGGTGGTGTGTCCGAAGTGCGTGAGCGAGCGAGCTCTGGCTAGCGGAAAGAGGAAGCGATCGACGACGACAGCAAATAATCTTGTTCTGCAAACACCAGCGGTATTAGCCAATCGCTTACTGCACAGTTATTATGTAAGGCTGAGTCGGCGCTGATGGTACATCAAGTTACTGCCTATACCAGACCATATACCCAGGGTACCCGGACACACACTCACTCCTCTAGTGCGATCGACCGATCGCGGCATTCATTAAAATGCCGTTCGCCGTTCGCTCGCTCGATCGCTGACGGAGAGCTTTCTTTCTCTCTCACTTACTTTTGCGATGGTCCTCCTGCCTTACCACCACCACAGCATACCCCACACGACATCACCATCGGGACAGAGAGGGGTCACCTTGGCTCTCATCGTGGTCGGTGGTAGTGTAATGCTGATCATGGTTAGGGCTCTCTATGTTCTTGCATCGCGTGTGGCGGTTCGCTCGGGGCGCCGTGTCGCTCCCGCGCTGTAGTAAAGTCTCTAGCGGTAACGGTAACGACGGAAGGTAGCTCTCGGAGTGGGTAACGACGAGGAAACATGTATATGCCAACAAAGCCGATATAAGAGCTTTATCGTTGATAAAACCCTCATACCGACTCTGGTGCAGTAATATATGTTCGCACGGCGATCGAGGGGTTGATTCTTGCCAAAGGTATGATGGGCGTATGTACCGGGACTAGTACATAGATGTGCAAAGCGTCAGACGATAGGACCTGCAAAAAAAGTTGCAAAACATACAGTCATTAGCGAGAATTCGCAGTATGAGAATGCATGAATATGTAATAGGACTAGACAAAGGTGTCTGTCTACTGCGGAGACACTAAACTTGGTCGCCATTTTTGCATGAGTCTTTTATATTTTTACATAGATTTTTACTGGTGCTGTTTACGTTTATTTTTAATTTAAAATAATTTTGAACTAAATTAAGATCAGATGCCTGGTCACGTGTTGATTTATAATTTAATTAAAATAAAACTTATTTTAAATCAACTGTGACTTTAATTCGAATTAGGTTAATATACTGGCGTTTATTTTAAAGGGGTAAATGATTTTTAATTTCATTTAAAGTCAGATTCTGATCATGTACAGATTTTTAATTTAATTTAAAATCTTAAATTTAAACAGAACTAACACCGAAGTATATTCCTGACTCTTTCACTAGAACTTCATAAGAGAATTGAATGGCGTGTGCCTGGGCAGTAGTTCAGTATCACTCACTCACACAGACACAACAAATAAAATCAATAAATAATGATTACCATTGATCGCAATGTCCTTCGTAATTAGAAAGCCCAGTCACATGCACACGGAATAATTTTACCAAAGTATTAGATGTTACGCTTTGCGAGTTCCCAATCAAGCAATCAATCTATAGATTAGCTGGGAACTTTTACTTTCTTTATGATCTACATAAATTAATACAGTATCAATTTGACATATTTCAGCCACAAAGACCCTTATATGGCGCCATAAAAACTTTGACCCGAAAATAATAATATTATCGATTTTTGGCTATCTTAAATTATCTTATCATGTTCATGCGTAAATTAAACATAGAATCGTAACAGAGATTGCGCGAGCGTTCTTGCTGAAAATTAAATTTGCTGTTTGCCACACTGGATATTTCTAACTATTTTCTTCTCAATTTTCGCGGTCACTTAGTAAAAAATGTAAATCGATTTTACGAGACGTCCAAGCAATTTAGCCGTTACATATTAGTTAGTTTTTTTTCGCAGTTTTTGCAATCACATTGTTGTAAAAAATATAAATCTATTTTTACCAGCGATTCAGGCTATTTACTTATTATATACTCGAATAAAATA
The DNA here is from genome assembly GCA_001579985.1 of Hypsibius dujardini. Taxonomy (NCBI): domain Eukaryota; kingdom Metazoa; phylum Tardigrada; class Eutardigrada; order Parachela; family Hypsibiidae; genus Hypsibius; species Hypsibius dujardini. Next base: position 37,171 of record LRSR01000481.1, read on the forward strand.
TCGCTCACCCATTCCCGACCAAAACTTGCGCTTTTCTTCCCTAGGGACTCATTCGGGAAAGCGTGCGCGGACATCTTCAGAGACTCACACACACAGCAGAGAGATGAGCGCGAGCGAGAGCCTGCGCAAAAAAAATAGGCTGCCGAAAGACAAGCAGCGGCCACCCGAGCCTCGCTCTGGAAATATCAGAATATAAAGAGTAATTTTTCAAAATCGTATATATGTAATTTTCCAGCACAAAACAACGCACACCAAACCAAACCAGCCAGCGCAAAAACAGACAAGGGAGAAGAAAAACTTTCAGGGGACACCACCAAAAAAAATTTCCTCTCACAAACACTCTGCCTTTGTACAATTCGAAAAGAAGAACCAACACTCCTTCGCTTGTGCGTGGAACTGTGCTACTACACGGAATACTTTTCAGTGTGTCCTAGATAGATGATATATAAATTTCTCTTTCAAACAACAATGTGCTTCCCCTTTTTCACAGTCGTCCTGCGCGTGTCCCTCTCACTTACAGAGTCGCGTGTGAGACTCGTGTGTGACGAAAAAAGCGCGCGTCATTTGAAAGAGAAACGGGAAAAAAGACAGACACTACTACGGCCCCAATCAAGCAATCAACCAACGACGTCCATAGTCACGTCAACGTCACCTTCCACCTCGTCGTCCACCGGTCCCGGCGGGCGTTGCTCCCGTTCCAGGGCGCGCAACCGATGTTCCAGCTTCGTCTTTTCCTTCTCCGTTGTGAGGACGTGCGAGATGAGCTCAGAGCGGGACATGCCGGCCAACTGCTCCTGCAGGATCTTCTCGTACTCCTGGTCGTACCCGCGGTCCATAGAGTAGCTGCCGCCGAGGCCCCAGTCCTCCTCCGCGGTGCTGCTCTCGTCCGACGACGGCACGTCCACTCCGTCTGAGGAGGTGCCGTACTCGCAGCGGTGATCCGCCATCAGAAACTGCGTCGTGTTGTAGGGCGCCGGGGGGTAGCCCAGGTGGGTGGGCTGATTGCGGCGTTCCTCCGCGCGTTGTGTCTCCGCGGCGTCGCGCTCCTTCTTCTCCTCGAAGGTCAGTGTATGGTAAGGCCGCCATTTTCCCCTGTTGAGACGGGTCCGGCGGCGCGGTTGGTGCGTGGAAAGGCCGGAATCGCTCTTGGAAGATGGCGACTTGGCTCCGCCTTCGCGTGGGCGCCCCCCTCGTGGACTGCTGGACCCCTCCTTGGCTGGCTGAGGGGGGAGGCGGTTCTCCGCTTCGCTGCTAGAAATGGGGCGACGCTGGTGGTGCTGATGGTGGTTTTCACCGCGCCTAAAATTTGCTTTACCTTGGCTGCTGCCGTTGCTGCTGGAGTTGGGATGTCGCTGATGGTGACCTTTCGCAGAGGTACTGCTGCGGAGAATGTACGTTGATGATGACGTCACGGCTGCTGCTGCTGAAACGGAACGAGTAGCAGCGCCACTGCCACTGCTGCCACCACCAACACTGCCACCACCACTGGTTAAAGTGCCACTGGTTAAAGTGCCACTGCCTGCGTTACCTACCACCACGTTACTGTGACTGGTGCCACCACCGCCACCGCCGCCGTCGTCGCGGCTGCTGTCCTGAGTTTCATCCGTTGTCGAGAAATCTCCGCTCATTGCACCTTCTGGCTAGACGAGACGTTTTGTCGAGACAGCCGATACGGTGTCTAAAAGTTTAGTCGAGGTGATGGGGTGAAAAAAGAATGATTTGTCTACAGCTATCGGGTTGGAAAAGGGAAAAAAGGGAAAAAATCGGGAGTCAAAATAACGTGACCGCTAGTGAAATTCAGAAATCTCTACTGAGGTTTGCCGATTTTCTGCGCTGCGTCGCTCGCAATGAAAGCAACGCAGAATGTGTATGAAGTCTGCGGTGATTGGCAACGGAGACAAGGAGAGGGCGGGTAGAGTGAGTCACATTGCCAGGTCAGCGCACAAGAGAAGGCAAGCAAAGTCAGTCATACAGTGAAGTAAATGCGCACCCACACAGTAGGCTAGGCGCAGTGCCTATGCATGCTTTAGTTGCCTACCGAAATATTCTACTTTCACAGCATTTACATAAAGATTGAACCATTCCACAGCATATATTTTCTGATACGAAGGAGTGCGTTCAACTTGGACATGCCGACCAGCCATTTTTCCCCTGAAAAAAAACAGGAAATGGAAATAGATATTTGGAAAATATAGATACCTGAATAAGCTGAAAGCTACAATAAACTGGCCAGAAAGTCAGTGTCCAGGAAAACGGTAATTTTTTTCTCGACAACTATTCAATAAATCAATTAGCAAACGGCACTACTGTTTCGCCCTCATCTACTGGTGTCACTTTTATAGGCGAACCATTTTACTTCACTCCTGATTTTATAAAGGAGCCGTTTCGAAAATGGCGCTTGGAATGTGCCCAGCAGGAGAAGGATTGCAAAGTAAAGTGAATGGGAAAAAAAGAGAAGATAGTTCGAATTGTGATGTCAGCAGATGGCGTGACGCATGCATACTGTACTGTACGCTCCCGATCTCAAGGGTCGATTTTAGGTCCGGCCCGAAAACACGTTCCGTCGCTCGCTTGGTCGTTCATACAGATTCACTTAAACTTTATTCACTTGCAAATTTTGAAACCGAAATCATCATTTCAATCAAGCAAGGTAGCGAAGCCTGTCAGACAAAAACCAACGGGCCAATCACGGACAAGTGAACGGAATTGAACGATCCGCTCAAGCTTGATGTGAATCAGCGGGGACGGGGCATAATCGACCCTTGAGATCGGGAGCGTAGAGTACTATATAGCATACTACAGTATATCAATAAGCACGGTACCAAGAAATGGGTCATGTTTCCTCTTGGTCACATTGCTGTCATTAAAAGTCTCTAAAGTTTACTCAATCGATGATTCGAACAATAAACCGGTTTCACCTCCGTTGGTGGGGTTCGATATTTTTTCGCTGCGGGAAAAGAGCACTTCCGAACGTGGGTTAGTCCGTTAAATTCGCTCGTCCCGTTGGCAAACGCTAATGCTGCTTTCCGATTCGCCAACAAGTCTACGCCTTTTACCAAACGAATTTTGTTTAATCCAGTTGTCGAAGTTCCACAGATGTTACATATATATATGTGTGTGTGTCTGTGTGTGTGTGCTTATATTATTTGTGTGATATCTTTTATTTTTCTAATTATTAAATTGTGTCTTATATATTATTATTGGGCAGTGTTATTTCTTAATTGAATAGTATTGCATTCCCCTAACATATACTGTGAATGGATCAAATAATAACGGATTGTACAATTAGATTTACAGTCGTGTTACTCAATGCCAGCAATAATTTTTTATCATTCTCGTCTTTTATGAGCATTGTATCCACGATTTCCTCTGCTGACCAGCTAGCTACGCGTGAACTGGAGACAAGTCAAGATGGAATGATACCAGGAACAATGCATGAACTTACTTCCAGCAAAATGAATTGTGAGAGGTCACAATTCTGGGCCGTGCTCGGTAGTAAAAAACTTGGTTTGTCTGACCTCTCCCCAAGCAACTAATTATCCAAACTTGAGCCACTGTCTTTCACATGAAATAGATTCTACAGTGCGGGAAGTACACTTTACTAGCGAGCAAATTTTTATCTGATTCAACATTTGTACTACGTTTTGGGATGGCATCAGGTGTTGATTCCATATCGGTGCGTTAAATCTCTCTCAACCGGCCGGGTAAACACTTCTTCTCCCTTTACTGAAGAAGAATAATAACCGCTACTAACTAGGGACTAGCTAGTACTGTATTTCCTCGATAGATAGCGACAGCGCACCGGTCACGTGACGTAATGATTGCCCGCTGTACACGAGAAAGCTGTGTGTACACACATATGCATGCGAGGTACAGGCAGGGCACACGCCAACGAGTGGGGGGGAGACCAATTTAACGTCACGCAGCTCGTGCGCTGTCGCTACCTATCTAGGGGTAGGGAGAGTGTAGACTCTAGAAACCCTACACTGTATATGGATGGATTATGGATCTAGTCGTGGTTCTCATACATTTCGGTGGCGTTTAACGTTATCTTTCTTAGATGAAACTTCAGGGACATACAGTTCAGCCTCGATACTTTACAATTATTTTACACTACAATATATTTCAAATTTTAAAAGTATAAGGTGGCACGATGGTTAGGTAGGATAGATAAAACGCAAGACAGGGGCAGATCTACCAGATCTACCGGGACTGCTCTAGCGCCATCTGGCGGCTGTTAATTTCAGCCCCACCTCTAAACTGCTCTCATTGGACCACGCGCCATCTGACTCAGCGACTGATCCATCAAAAAGTGAAACTAAAAACGAGCTGGAAAATAAAAATCTCCGGGCGCGATCATTTTAATTCTTCGTTCGGAAACCGTATTTTCCTATAATAATCTCTATTTCAGCCTCGGAATCTCAGCAAAACTTGGGGTTTAAATATTCGTGGACTTTGTGAGAAAATTCGAGGAACTAGTCATCAACAAGCGAGAAATGGCAGACGAAGCCGCTGAAGATGCGCCACCGACTTCTCCGCGAAACAACTCCAGCCAAGCCTCGACGGATGCACCACCGACTGCGGGAAGACAGGCGGGAATGGCAGTAGGTTGCGCGTGTTATGATGGCGATGCGAAATCCAAAGCACTATCGTGGAACTCTCTTCCATCGATCGATCCGCTTTTTCTGCTCGCATTCCACGGCGCGTTTGGCGAATCGGGTCCTTCTTTTTTTTAGGGACTCTTGTCGGATAAGCGCACTGATCTCCTTATGAACGTCACCAGGTAGGACTTTACAAAACTGGTAGAAAACATATATTTTAGAATCAGACGGAGTTGAAATAAAGGGGTTGTTTTCGCGCTGGGGACTGTGCCAAAGAATGCCTTCGTTTACAATAGGCGACCTAGGCGTTTTCCTCGTCCCGTCAAAGCGCGGCTTCAACTGCGCATTAACCATACTGATCAATTGTGTTTTTTTCGCAGACTCTTCGTACTCATCTTCACGTTGGGATACCTGACTGGCCTGGGGTAGGTTTTATAATTTTTCCAGAAATACGTTGGGAGTTTTACTTTTCAGGGGTATATTTCATGGGTTTCAGGGGCAACGCGGCATTCCACAAGGCGTTGATGGCGATGGCGGCGTCATCCGCGTTGCGACTGTACCAGCGCACCCGTGAACCCGGCAGCCGTGGAGGCGGAGGCAGTTATGCCCAAACTTTCGCCGCGTTGTTGAACGAAGACAGCTGTCATCATCTGCTCTACTGTATTCTGTTCCTCATTGGATCTCCTGTCACCTGTAAGCTGGGAGAGGGCGATGGACTCAGACAGGCCCTCGATGTATAGAGACAGACAAGACATAGACAAAAATGCCTGAGAGTCCGACATTCAGACAGATAGACACTAATACAAAGACACAAGCATCGAAAGGCGGTCTTCTTATTTTCTATTACGCTTCCCTTCCAGTTGTCCTGCTCCCGATCTGTGTATTTGCGTTCCTGCATTCCATGTCGTTTTTCGTCAAGCTCAGCAACGTAAGACTAAGAATTATCTACTGTAATTCTGCCGTCTGGCGGCTCGATGGCTGTTCAAACAATTGCTTACTCCCTTGTGTACGGTGTCATGTATTCCATTCGTTAATAGGAAATGAATATGGGCACTGCCCTGTTCCGTCCCATTGGGCGCCTCCTCGAGGCCGAACAACAACGCCTGCTGATGACCGCGGCTGTGGGAGAAATTATGATGGTATGACGGCTCCGAAAGCGTGGCTGACAGACTATTAATTTGCAGTTAGACAAACAAACGGACAGACAGACAGCATAGACAAACAAGTCGGCATTCAGATAGATCAAAAGATACACAAACAAACAGAGACAGACACACAGACACACAGACAGACACACAGACAGACACACAGACAGACAGAGAGACAGACACACAGACAGACAGACCGGTTTTGTGTCATGTTTTTATGGTGATGATAAAATGCTTTTCGTACTTAGATGCTGGTATCAGTCTTCATGGTGGTGACCGGGAAGATAATGCTCGTGGCTCCTTTCATGTACTACCGATTCCTTCAGCTGCGCTACCGTAGTCGCCGCAATCCTTACTGTCGGTACGTACCGCAACCACTGTTAACAGCTTCATGCAATTTATAGCTCCATGGAATTTATTGCTCCTTTTATTAAATATACAGTTCTTTGTATCGGTTTGAATTTATCTGTTCGGTGTTTGATTAAAGCCTGGTCTTCACCCAACTTCGCATCGGCGCTGAACGCATAGCTCTCCAGGCTCCACCGGTGGTGGGAAATGTCATCACCAAGGCGGTTGCGTTTATCTCGCGTCTCGCACCGGCAGTCCAGGCTTGATGTGCGGACTCAGCGACGGAATCGGATTCGGGGGTTCCTGTGCTTGATCGCGCTGTCAGGAGAAGGCAGCTTCATATGGGGTTCTTTTCGCGCATGTTTTTATAAGGCTGTACAGAAGAAATTGGCCAGATGGAGGAGTTACGCACGTTGTTGATGCATTAACTCCTCTTGTTCTCTTCACCATCTCCTGTTTCTCGGTGTTTTTGTTTTCCTGCTCTGGACAATTAATTTATTTCATCGTATCCTGTATGACAAACTGAGAAATCAGTGGACATATTTGTTTGAGTTCTTGTTTTTTCTCTCGATGAATATGGTAGGCATGCAATGATGCGACTGTCGTAAAGTTGATACTTTGATGGAAGACCAAGGTCAAAATTTGGGTATAATTTTGTTGAGCAAAACCTGTTATAGCTTGTTCACCGTCGGCCGGAATGCTTAAGGTGACTGAAAATCCGAGACGGACAGGAAATGTGCACTTGTCATGCTTCCAGAGCAATTCCGGCAAAAAATAACAGTCTGTTGCGTCGAACCAAAAGTGGGAACAAAATTTTCTTCCATTTCGTTCGTTCGATTGATTGATTATGTCCAAGTGCAGGACATGTTCCTGTCGCAAAAGCTTTGTTCTCGCCTCAAACGTCTTGTTCCATAGATCAAGACGCTTGTTCTCTTCTAGTGACTCGTGTGACGTCACAATAGAACAGCCACAAAGCGGAAGGTTCCTCTGCTGTGCCCATTGGTCAGGGACGGACAACGCAAACCGCGCCTTCTCTGATGGGAACGCGGATAAACTTTTTCGCGCTACAATTGTACAGAAAAAGAAAGATATCTCCGAACTACATCAGCAAAATTTAATTCAGTCGTCATCTTCCTCGCCAACCAGTCCGTGCATTTTATTTAAACTCCACGTCTTACCAGTCATTTTTCCTTTCCTTGGCTTGGCTTCCTCCTGTCTTCCTTAGCGCTCCGCTTCTCGAGCTCCTTGCTTTCCATCACCATGAAGTCCGCTGCTGTCATTCTACTCGCCTTGCTGATGGTCGGTTTCACCGTGAACGTCGTCGTGGTGGAAGGCACCATGTTTACTTCTCGGTGAGTGATGGAGGGGAAATATGTCTTTTTGAAGGGAAAAATCAGCAATCAGTGAACGGCTTTTTGATGGGCAGTTTTCTACTTAGTCGGAAATTTGTTCCTTCCTTCAGGCACTGCAAATGGCATGGGACCGCTCCGATGTGCATGGGCTCCTGTCCCAGCAGCAAAGTCTCAAAAATGGAGAGCAAGTGCGGGAACAACAAGCTGGTCTGCTGCATCACCGGGACGAAGAAGCTGTGCTGCCCCAAGGTCACTCATCAGAGCAGCCAATCAATCAATCCAATCAATCAATCAATCCAATCAATCCAATCAAGGACGTTGGTACATTGACGATCAAGCCAATCAAGTCAATCAATCAAATGACCGTGTGTTTAAGTGCATTTTGATTCTTTTTTTTCGTGTGCAGGAAATGGATATCACTCCAGAGATGGCTGCCGCTATTGCCGAATGAGTAGCGGACGGAACGTGTCGCAGTTGTTTAGCGTTTTTCCTGCTGTGAGTGTGCTAGGCTGCTGGACTGTGCTTTGATTTGTGGGATGCCTGAATGTTGTTAGTACTGTTAGTCTGTTATTACTGTAAGGTAATGCCTGAATTTCCCAAGCCGTCCCCGGAATGCATTGAATGCAGACAAACGTATTAACTACAGTATTGTTTGCGTAAAAAAATGTGGCAGAAGAGTGGAAGATTACATATCGTGGTGGAAGTGTTTAATGTACACTACTTTAGCTTGCTTGTACATTCGTGTGTTCCCCTCCCTCACTCCACTCAGGTGTCGAGGGAGAGACATGAAGTGGTGGAACACGGCTCTTTAGGAATTATAAAGCCGGGCATTGGGCAATGGGCACCATGGTTCGGCTCAACCATAGTTCAATCGGAGAGGCAGACACGAGAATGACGCACAATTTAAATTATTTTAGCGGAAAATACAATGTATTCGGACTGGTTATGTTCGCGTAGATGGCAGGGAGACAGGCAGGCACACTGTCTAAGGATAACGACAGGCAGACAGGGCAGGACAATTCTCAGACATTCCACAACCAAGGCAACAAATTTAATTCATTGCAGCAGTTAAAAAAAGTCAACAGATCATCAGAACAAGGCAGGAGCCCGACACAATCGGGTCGAGTCTTGAGCAGTCCATCCTAAACTACCACTACCGGAAGGAAGACCAAAGAAGAGAAGAGCACACGAACAGCAACTATGCCGTGTAACGAGTCGGTCTTCGCGCTGCGACGAACGTCGAGCTGTCTTGGTTGAAATATTCATTTATAACAATCCGTATAAGAAAGATATGAAAAAGCGCCACGAGGAGCGCAATACTGATCCAGAAAAGCGTCGGCAGACCGCCTAAACTGTGACCGTGCTTGTGCTCAGCCAGAACGTGGTGCGGATGTGGATCCGCTTCGTGAATGTTGCCTGCAAAAAACAAGAGGCATGGTTAGGCAAGAGGCAAATGAATATACAGACGAACTGATAGGGCGTAAGTAAACGGGCGCTTGCACATGGACAGATAGAGACAGACATACAGACAGACAGACATACAGACAGGCAGACAAGCGAACAGAAAGGCACGCAGATACAGACGACAGTCAGACCGACAGACAGACAGCGAACAAACGGGTAGATATGCACGCAGACAGACAGACAGAAAGGCAGATAGACAAACAGATAGTTCGGTAGGAAATAGAGCTACAGGTAAAAGAGATCCCTTACGAAGATGTAGCGTATGCTTTAAATCCTCCATATGTTGTTTATCTGAAGTGACGTAAAGAATTGCAGTTATCGGATCAGTTAATTTCACCGGAAACTCCTGCATTTCTTTAGTCAACGGCACAGGCGGGTCCAGACATCCCGCATCACAAGCGTAAAATGTTTTATCCGATCGATCCACGGCCACCAACAGCACCGGTTTATTGTCAGTTTCTTCGCCGACGCGAACGCTGATGTTGAGGTGAGCCTCACTACCGTACGTTATCCGCCGGAAATCAAAATTCCGGTGAAGATCCTGCGGATGGTAGAGCATCTCCAGGTGGTCATAGTTGCTGTAGCGGAAGCCCCCAAGACTGAGAATGAACGCCTGAATGAATCCTTCAGCACCGAGAGCCAAAAAACTGAAGTGAGAAGAAAAACAATCGTCACAGAACATTAAGAGATAGAGGAGCAAGCAGGTAGACTGGGAAGACCGAAACACAAGCACAGAAACAGGGAAAAGAGACAAACAGATATAGGCAGGCAGACACACAGACACACAAACAGAAACACAGACAAGCAGGCAGACATATAGCAAATACAAATTAGATAAGCGAACAAGCAGGTAAACAAATAAACCATTTCTAGGAAGTGCTTTACTGAGATGGAAGCAGGTGCCTATCAGATTCAAAACCAACCTTCCGCAGCCCTGCTTCGTGAGCGTCAGCTTCCACAAATTAGACACGCGAACTATTTCTTCGACCGATCGAAAGTCCGACCAGAGCAATGACGCTTGCAGGGTATTATGCCCGGCATAACAATGACCAGGATCCTTAGGCGCCTCGACGAGCTTCTTCAGCATCAGCTGATTCTCATGCAGCTGGATCTCTTGGTTCAATGCACGCTCAAAGCAGAGGGCATAATAAGCAGTGGCGTTAATTTTATCCCCGTTGTAAGCTCCTGTGAGACAGAAAGTAAGTTACATCTGATATCAATAGGACTAACAATCTAAAAACGCGAATTGTGGTGTACATGTAAATGTTACAGTACCTGCGGCTTTGGAGTTACTGATTCCAAATCCAGACTGCCACAAAGAATTCCAGACAAGGGCATGACCCTTCATCAATGTCTCAATGGCTTGGACCGGGAGCTGTTTATAGATCTCTTGGACTTCATCAATCAGGGAGTTCTTTGTCTGAAGGGAGTTGTCTCTGCCGGTGATGGAGTAGTAGCTAATCACAGTGAAGAGCTGCCGTTGAAGACGTCCACCAGTCTTCAAAGTTATCCTGAAAAATCTCCGATTAACTTACCTCAATTTATTGTTTGCTTGCGTGTCTACCTATCTATCTATCTATCTATCTATCTATCTATCTATCTGCCTGCCTGCCTACACCCGAATACACGTACTTTTTGCCTTCCGACAGTTTGGAACGCGCAATAACAATCATCGTCTTCTGTCCGGTGCCCTTGGACTCCACAATCCCCGAGATCACTTGGCTATCCCTGGTTGTTCCGTCCATTATCACAGCGCCGAATTCAGGGCCGAAATTCATTTGCAAACCGAGACTGATGTCCACATCCTCGGAAGAGGGATTATACAGATCGAGGGTCTCAATCAGGACATTGGCCAGTCTCCTGTGCGCCACAACTCGTCGGCTAACTTGCACGCAGCGTGAGGAAGTGTCACCGAACGACTGCAGGACGTGAACGATTCCCGTCTTGAAGTCCATCACAGTGGCGGCAGTTGCGTGGAGGTCTTTTGTCGACCTCACGTCCACACTGACCTAAAGCCGGAAATGAGGAAAAGGTTCTAGGATCAGTCAGACAAACGATATTGGTAGAGCGAATTACTTAAACTAGTAATCAACCACAAGATCAATCAATAAAACAAACGACTAGAGCACAAACATTTTTACCAATGCATCGATTAACTACCAATCCGCTTTAATTTGTTCCATTGTTATAATAACAGTTTTCGTTTCTGCATTTTGTAACCTAAAAAAGTTAATTTAAAATACTCATAACTAACAAAGCAAATATCTCTAATATATCAATCATCCCATGAATCGATCGAACAAACCGAAAACCAACGAAACTGGAAAAACCACATCAAACTGCGTAATCAGCCAATCAATCGACTGCTAACGACACTAAATTACTGCATACAGATTTCACGCTATACATCAATCAACCGTGGTACCTGTACACAAGTGTTGTAACATGTTTGAAATGGCTTAAAAAGCGGCTTTTGATTTAAATTTTATTTTACAGCCACAAAAATGGAAATCGATAATTATAAGCATATATATTTTATTTAAAATCACCAAATATGCCTTAAATAGAATACTGTATTCAATTTAAATGCTGATAATGTGGCTTTTCTTATAAATAAAATAACGTTTTTATTGCAAATGAGCCTTTGTCGTAGATTTAAAGTTATTTAGTATTTTATTCAAATTCAAATACGTAATGCAAACAACGTGACAACGAAACTGAACCACATCAAACTTTGAAATCATCCAATCAATCGATTGCAAACCACAGTAAATCAACGCACACAAATTTCCCACAATACATTAATCAACCGGAGCATCATCCACTCAACCACACACTCACCATGGGAAAATATGGCACTGTTTCAAAGGCCCGGCCCTGGCGGATGAGCAGCCGCGACGCCGGCATCTCCGACACTCCCAACGCCACGTACCCGTTCCCGGTGAAGGGGAAGTAGCTGCTCTCCACCTCGTCGTAATGCAGCGAAGCGTCAAACGAATGAATCGCCTCCTTCCAATCCTCCAGCCGTTCCTGCAGGCAGCCCGTCGGCCAGGAAAAGTAGGCCGGCCGCGTGCCGCGCAGCCTGCGGATGCACACCGGGATGACGTAGAGGATGACCGCCAGCCCGAGGAGGAGGAGGAAGATGCGGCGGTAGTTGAGGGTGATGCGCATGTCAAAGATGCTCTGGAGGTTGCGTGAAAAGTGCGGGTGCATCGTCCGCTGATGGCCTACGAAGGAGAGGATGATGGTACGGATGGAGCGAGTGTTGCTGGAGGTGTTGCTGTTGTTGTTAACGCGGTCGAATTTCGGCATTGTGAGGGGCGAGCGATGAGAGCCATGCAAGAAGGGCCGGTGGAAGGGGAAGAAAACTGCAGATGCTGCCACCTCATCGCGCGCTTATCGGGATGGTATCATTGCTTGACTGACAACTGACAACAAAGACCTGTTCCGGTACGATTGCGCTGCAATTGATCTGCTGGTGGCAGACGGGAATATGCTAGGAAAAGGGGTTTGCTGTTATCCAAAGTATCCCGAAGTAAACAACAAAATGACTGTTTATGATGCAGTCACCAGTGTATGTATGTATACGTGTCTATCGAAGAGTATTGAATAACGCGGTACCTCGATCTTTGGGCCTTGATCGAGTGATTGGCGGAATGAACAAAACTTACTGTATCTTGTAATTAACATGACGCAGCATTCTTCCTTTCGCGCCATCCTTCGCATTATCCATAACGTGTTGTGCCGTTTTGATTTTATCGTTCTGTCATAAGCGTTGAAACGAGGACTTCGTATTTCGCACAGCTTCGCAAGTGTATATAACGCTCGGTGACCCCTAAGGATTGGTCAGCCCGCTCCGTTTGTTTTTACCGAATAGCGTTGGACGCATGTCAGTAAGGCGACAGCTCCTCCCTCCGCAGCCCCTGCCTGTCTGTCTGTCTGTCTGTCTGTCTGTCTGTCTGTCTGTCTGTTTGCCTGTCTGTCTGTCTGTCTGTCTGTCTGTCTATCTGCCTGTCTGTCTGCATGAATGTTACTTAACTATAATGTTCTCGTTTTACAAAGTGATCTCCAATAGGCACAAGCGTATTCTGCAATGTCTTCTATACAAAGGGGATGAAGCCTGTTTCAGGTCCCTCATGCCATATGCATCTGTCGCAATTAGTGCGGTCGTTCTTGCATCAAAACAGACACAACGACACTGCACGGACGTACATTGACAGTGAGAAGCTCTTCGTTGAATACGCCTTGTCAACAACAAATTACAGCGCGGTCTCTCATATGACTGATTGCGTTTTCCCCAACTCGCGGGTCTTCTTGATCCTCATCTCTGCACAAGTCCGTTATAGAGACAGTACGGCCATGATGCCAAACAAGGGACGATATCACGATCAGCGAAAAAGGGATGGATAAGCGATCACGTAACCCCCGGAAAACGGATCTTCCGTATATAATATAACCGGTATATTGTATGCGCGAACAATTGAGAGTTTTAACCGCACCATGAGGTGCAGCAGAAAGACGTGAGGGGAACCCCCCCTCGCCCCACGAACCTAATGAGAAGTGATACTTTACCGGAAGTCCCGTCGCAATCGAACCGTTTCGTGCAATCGGGTGTGTGTTGTTCGCAAAACGTGTCTTCTCGCCACAACAACACGATCAAATTACTGCAGTCAAAGTCCCGAAATTCGAACGGTCACGTGAGTTTGTTTCTATCGAAACGTTTGCTCGGAGCCGGCCGTTGTGAATTTGGAGTTTGAGACAGTAAAGTAGAAACGACACTGTGACGTCGTTCGAATCTCAGGACTTTCAATGTAACTCTATATTTTGACGCATGGCACGTTAGATAATTTCTATTTTATTTATTAGTATTTCATCGGGGGAGGGGGGAGGGGGTCATGTCTGGACCAGTTCTTGTGAGTTTCAAAGGGCCAAAAAAATGTGCACACTCGACGAGGAGCCCGCCTGAATCCAGGGTCCCTTTTTCGGGCATACAGCTAGGCTGAAGAAATTTCCGTATCGGCGAGCTGAGCACTAAACTTTTCTTGACATTTTTCCATTCAAAGATTGGATGTGAAACAATTGGCATCAGCGAAATAGTTTTTGGACATGAAGGGGTGGAGGTATTTTAGCTTTTCGGAGAGAACTGGTGATTGTGGGCGTAGCCATCGAAGATTGGCATATAACTCCGCCCCCTAACCGCTGTAAAATAATTAGCTCATGGTAAATGATTACTAAATTAATTTTGGATGGGAGAGTCAGGAAAAATTTATTATATTGATGTATAGGTTGAGCTCCTCTTTACGGGAATTTGTGAAATCCAGTTTCAGTTCTACACAAAATTACGGACAAAGTCGCGTCAAACAATATTAACTAGTAAGGCTTTTGTAGGACAGAGCTCGCTGAGTTTTTCAGAATACAATGTTTTCGTTTGAGCAGATCTTTGGATGAAAACGGAAAGTTTCCGACCCTTGAAAAGTAAAGAACTCTTGCCGCGGGACCACGAAATAAAGTAGGCGGAGTACCTCTGGTTTCGGTTTTTGGAACGACATTTTCTATTTGGCTAGCGGCGGGGACATGGTGAAGAGGGCCTCATTAGCAATCTTCTTTCTACTGTCGTGGAACTGTGGAATTGCGGCTCATTTGACAACACCCACGCATACACCCGGAAACACGTTACTTCATAAGCCAGCATTTCCGCCCGCATCTCGATCGGATCAGGAAAGTCGTTAAAGACTGACGTAATGTAATGTCCAGGAATTCCTGCCTACTTCCCGGCAGAGGGACAATCACCGACTCAAAAGACCTCATTTCCTTTTGATCCTCCTTGCGGCGACACCACGACAAATGACTCGCCGTGAGCTTCCAATCGACCGCGGAATGAGGATGAGATGAGAAATGACCACGAGTCCATGCGAATATACATTGAATTCAATTTGGGAGAGACAAAGACAAACTGACAAATCGATCGACAGGCAAACAGTCAGACGGACAATACACACATAGACAGACAGACAGACAGACAGACAGATCAACAGACAGGCAGACAGATTCGTAGATAGATATATAGATGGATAGGCAGACAGAGAGACAGACAAACAGATGGATAGGCAGACAGAGAGACAGACAACGTTGTTCCTCTGTTTGGTTCGTGAATTAAAAGAACTGCAGGACCGCAAGTTCTCGTAGTAAGTTGAAACTACTGTTAAAATTTCAACCGTGAGAGGCGAAAAGAGAGCCGACATGAGAGGAAACCAATCTAGCATCCCTGATCGAACAGCGATCGACTCCCGAGATTGGCCAATGGCCCGTGATTCGTAAATGAGTTCCTCTTTCTCGGCTCTTGGCCTCATCCTGTCAAAATTAACCCCCATTCTCTCCTCGGTAGGACTATGTATATGACTAAATAACTCGGTTCCAGTGTCATGATACATGCATATCAGTTGGAGGAGTTGCTTCGTGTGGATTGAGGTCAATCCCTGTGCTTATATTGGCTACTCCTTCCTGTGTTACGGACGATTGCGAGATTTCCGGCGCATACTTCGCCCCACACAACACACAAGGACCGGTACCTACAATGATTATGTACATTGTATGTTGTCGCCATCAGACAGCTAACAGGATGACGCAGAATGCTAATTTGGCTGTAGGTCTCGGCTATCATTTCACGGCATATGGGAAATAGCCATGTGCAATGACCGGTATTATTTTCTTTATTTGAAACGAACTTTTTCACATTCGAATTTCCTCAAAATCTTGTGAAAACCTGGAAGACTAGAACGTCTGGAATTTTTTCATCTGACCGTTCGGCTCGTTACCCAGTCCCGCGACCTGATGCATTTATCCATTACGGCACATGTCTGTGGGTGGGCCAACCTTAGTCTCCATATATCTCTCTCCCCGGGATGCAGGTTTTTAGCACATTCGTCTCAAAGAAAGGCGTCGTGAGGAGCCAGGACGTTTATAGATATCTTTCCTCCCCCAACACATGAGGCGTACTGAAATGTGTGTCCTGTATTCTGTAAATGTTAATAACCTTCGATTCTCTTGCTATACGCACCATATGGGTAGACTCTGGCGCGCAAGGGTATAAAAGTCCATCTATCTTTTGCTGATTTGGCGCTAAATCTCGCTCCTTTTTTGGCTTTTCAAAAAGCCGCGCCGCAGGGGTCTTCACAGCGTTTTGTTGGCGGGGAACCACGAACGGATATAAATCCACATATATATTCACATTTATATATATATATAATATATATGGAGTACGAGTATAGTCTGAAGGAGAGACGCGGCTTTGTCAAGAAAAAAAAGACGGCTTAGCGGGAAGAGATTTCGCAGCGTCTATATAGCAGCATGGGATAAATCCAGCGCAAGTGAACTGTATTCATTATCCCCTGTTTCCGGTGGGACTGAGTCTGAGACTCCCAAAGCTTTGGTCCCCCCCCTCTTCCCTCCCTCTTCCGCATGACATTCTGCATATACCGTATATATAAATATATATATCGGCGACCCCTGGGCGCCCGGGCGTGTTCCCTCTCCCTATATAATCAGCATACATCGAGCTCCCTTTTTTCTACCCCGAAATCGGAGATATATTTTTCGGAGTGAAATAGTCCGTCCTATTGAGGTCGCGTTTGGCACGTGTCCGTCGCGTGATGGGCTGTCAATTAACGTGCATTCAAAAAATGAAGTCCTTTCAATCAGCCGCTTAAATCAGTGAGTTTTCATGGGTGTGTCTTTGTACAGGGCTTTCCGGAGACGCAGAGTTCGACGAAGGTTGGAATTTCCTGCAAAAGTAGTCATGGTTGGTTATAGATGAATCATGAATTGGGTATACTAACATTCCCTATCGGTGTACACAATTTCAAAAAAGGAAACACTTATTACAGCAGTATAATCTAATTAGCATTGTGACACTGTGACATTGTGACACTTCAGAAACTATAAAAACAAAACTGAAAAATTAGTCACTAAAACTTTTAGTATAATTTTCGTCCGGTGTTTTTACCTTAGTTTAATTTGCCATCACTACTTGTCCGGTATTCCTCGGTGTCTATATTCGAGTGAGGAAGAGGAAGATACCATCAGGTTGAGAGGGGAAGAGTCTCTCAGACAGGCGAGGTTGCATCCAGGTTGCGAGACAAGAGCTCGTCCCGCAAGCGTAAAATTTATGGCCCAAATAATTTCATCGGAGCAATCGTCTCTCTCACTCTCTCCGTTGTCGCACGAGACAACGATTCATCCCCAGTGGGCCGTAACCGCCTTTCCCTACCAACAACCAACAACCGACTAGTTTTCACTGCTGGCATTCTCGTTCGTGGTGGACCTGCCCCTTCCTCCGTTTGGGTCCTGAACACCACACACCCTACACGTCACGACACAAATACAAACACAAACATAGACACAGACACAAACACAGACACAGACACAGACACAGACACAGACACAGACACAGACACAACACAGACACAGACACAGACACAGACGTAGCACCGGATGTGGTGTGGATCTCTCTCCAGAACATACGCGTACCCAATAATAAAGAGATAACGTGCCCTGCTCACTGACAGGGGCTCGTTTAGGGTCCTTACAAAGGCTTAGTCAACAACCCCCCCCTTTGCCCTTCCCCCTTTGCTGGGAGTGAAGATAAAAGTGGGCGTTTTGGTTTTTCCCTCCGCACTCACTCGGACAATGTCTGATATTAAGGGTTTAAACTGTTTTGTTATGAGGAAACAATACGGATTCTAAAAAGTCAATTCGCATTTTATCCAGTTCGAGGACATTGATCAACATCGGAAAATAGAAAAGGGCAGAGAACAAAAAGGGGAAAGAGGAGGGAGACTAGTAGTCTAAGCGCCTTCCAAGGCGGAACCGGGACCCTTTAGGGTATGGTCAGACCGTGGCAAGGGAGCAAAATCTGGGTTTTTTTAAATATCAACCCGAAATTCGGCCTTTCGTTCCTCATCTTTTTAAAACTTGTGGGGTGTGAGAGTCTAATTTTAGACGGCCCCCTGAGATTTCAAAACATTTTCAAAAACTTCATTTTTTCGATCAAACTTGGATCATTCTAAAAGGTTTTTAAACTCCTCCCATTTGCAATTATTCATAGGGTACGTATATTGAACCTCTACCCAGCACAAATTTCAAAGAAAAAACTGAGGTCTGTGAAAATGCTTTGAAATCCTAAGTTGGCCTTCGGAAATCAGATCCCCACACTCCCACAAGTTTCAAAATGGTCAGGAAGAAAAGACCGAATTTTGGGCTCACTTTCGAAAAAAATGCATTTTGCCCCTTTTCCCACTCTCTGGCTCTGACCATTGGGAGTGCTGATTCCGACTAGTAAGGACCCTAAACGAGCCCCTGAAAGTCACAGGGATGGGGCGGAACCTGAGAGTTTGTACTAAACGTGGCGCAATTTTCGCACATACGGCCGAGAGAGACACACACACAGTACGTCTGTTGAGGATAGTACTTAATCCGCCCAAATTCGCGCGAAACAATTTGCACTCCCGTTTTTGTGTGTGTCGCACAACTCTCCGGCCTCGCGTCTGGACACGATCCACATCCAGTGCCTGTTTACCCCGTGTGTGTGTAACCGTTTTGTAGAACCACGACTACTCTACTCCATTTAAGTGGGTCATTTTGGGGGACAAATGGACTGTTTTCATTGAAGGCCTCATACAGCCTATCCTCTCCCATCCAAATTCGCAGGCGTGCTCCGTGGTAATCGGTTACTGTTTGGTCAGAGATTTCTGGGGCGGGTGGTTTTGACTTGACTTGTATTTACTTAATTGGCGTCACGTCCGACACACAGTGACGCACCATATCCTCGTTTGAGGGATATTCCCTCATCATCGGACGTTATTGTTACTGTCCGGACTTTTTTCTCTTATGACAACAACCGTTGCCATCTTTTGCGCCAAATTCATCGAAGCTCAAAGTAAAAACTGGTTTATTAAACTTCTTCTGTCGCGATATTTTATGGGATTGCATTCCGTTGTATTGTCTTTTGTGACAACCGGAAACCTTTTACGGCGCTCTTTATCTTTTCAATCAGGACAAACACCTGTTAGTTAATTAACTTCGCACTAAATCGCAGATTTTGCCTTCTTTTCTCGCGTGTCAAAGCGTGTTTTGACGCTGTCCGGTTTCCATCAGCATCATTCATTCATCCACCGCGGCGATACGCCGCCATACAGCGGAGGATCCGGCCCTCATCTTGGATTTCTCATAATATTTTTAGTGTGGTAAGTGTTTTTCACACAACACCCCGGCACGGGGTGAAAGCCCGCGACAATTGTCAGCATTCCGATTTTAAAATATATAGTATCAATTTCGTCCTGTGCTGTGCAGTGTGCGCGTGCGGTATGTTAATGGGCGTATTGGATGTCTGGAAAATAGTGCGCGCTGATTGACGCGCTTCACATCAATCGTCACATCCTTTTCCGGCTCTGTTAAATAAATGGGTGAACAATTTTCGCAGCAGCTGAAGAAAAAAATTATTATTAGCTGATCCTCCGGCTCAATTAAATAAACTACAAAATTCGTTGGACTATTTTGCCCGTACAATTAGACGAGTATGTACAATCTAATTCCACTGGAACATCAGGGCAATGGTCATGTAAAATTAATTTTTAATCTGTTGTTAATTTGTTAATAATTGTTTTTTAATTTATCTAATGTACTGCGCGCGGATTTGACGGTTCAGATCCATCGTTAAATCCCTTATGGTCCTGTTAAATAAATGGCGAAAATGTTTGTTAACCCATCGTGATCTTTTGGCATAGTTTCAGGTGAAGAAAACAAATTATCCTGTATCTGATTTAATTTGCCACCCCAATTAAATAAATTGCAAAATTCGTTCGACTACTTTTATCCATGCAATTATGCAATTCCACTGGGAGCTCACAGATCATGCAAAATTCATTGTTAATTTCTCTTTGACAAAGATGCAAGCACAACAGCCTGAGAAAAACGCACATGCTCGAGTGAGTGCCTGAGGAGGGTGAGAAGGGTGAGGAGGGTGAGGAGGGTGAGGAGGGTGAGGTGGATTGGATTTAGTGGGGGAATCTTTTTGGGGAGAGTCAATTGAAAAGTCGTAAAGCTACACATCTATGAGGTCAGTTAATGGATACTTGGTTGGGATTCGAGTCCCCTCTAGATCTTACATGACAATGTGACACGTTGAGGTCTTCCCCATATCCCCATCTTCCCCTTCTGACTGCCTATATGTATATGTATATTCGAGGAGACGGACTTGATGAGGCTTCTCAATCACACCGGCTTAAATTACAGCCGCGACACTCTTCCCCTCCCTCGCCCATCCTTGGTCTCCCATCCTTGGTTCTCTGTGTCTTCTGTATATGTGTTACGTGTGTATCCACACTAGTGTGGGAAGATGAGTCGGTTGAGGTCTCCAGTGTCGCGACATGTCATCCCGCGCTGAGCTGACGGACAGGCACACTTCCCGTCGTCCAGCTGATAGAAAACAAATAGCCCGATCAATTTCCTCGCAATGTGTTGAGGAATCTTGTGTGTCCCTACATGTATGTGTGGGAGATTGGGCGGAAAATGGAACGGGGGCCGATCTGACGTGTGGCTGCCTGTCTCTCTCTGTAAGTATAATCGGAGGAGCTATTAATATTCCTTAAAAGTAAAACACAAAAGAAGAGATTCGATCAGAGGCGGAGAGCTGTAAATGGGAACAAGTATCGAACAAAGTGTTTTATTACGCAATTGCTTTGCAATGGGCACCGTGTTCTGAATTGAATTAAATTAATTTTCGCAATACGCATTTTGAATGGCTCGTTGTGGATTTGATTGTGCTGGAGTGCCTTTATGATTGGTGGTCGTAGAATTTAGATATGTAGGACAATTTATTGCGTCAAAAACGGATCTACGCATTCTATTTTAATATTCCTGATTATGGGATTTTAGTAGAGTAGCACAATGGGTACACGGATCGGTTCCTTTGAGGGCGGTCTGAAAGACTAGTAATAGTAATGACGTTATCCGTTATCGATCCCTTATTACGCAACTTAATAGGATCTATTTTTTATAAATACATCCAAAATGAAAGAGGAACAATTTCGGTGGAGGTTAGTCTGGATCGATTGCGTCGTGGGTTTTATTTGAATCAAGTATATTTCGCCCCCAGAGCATTATACGACACCGTACGGTACCGTTTATTTGCATTACAGACACGATGTAGTGGCAGTCAAAACGAGGTTCAAGGGGATAATAGCCCAGGCTTCTGCAATCTCGCCGGGAGCCAAAATGCTGGTCATGCGTTCAAGTATATGGTGGATGTGGAGGATTCCTGTCTGTCTGCAGTAAATTTGCATGTTGTATTAAGTCCGGAAATGATTGCTGCTTGCGCCTGCGCAGCTGCTGTTTGAGATTACAGACAGATGGAGTCGTTCGGAGGAGAGTTCGCGAGAATATGGTGAGGTCTTGACATCCTTTTACGCGTGTACGCTTTATGTGTTGTCTTCCTTGTCTGTGACAGACAAACAGACAGACAGACAGGCAGACAGATAGATTCGCGGGGTGAGGGTTCACTCACGGAGCGTTTGCCCCCGTGGCGTCCAGGCGGGATAGCGGCATCCTGGTTGGTTACTACTGCTGGTAGCGTATTACCGGCGGCGCGATGAACGATCTATGTCATGTTGACAAAAGCGCGGGAATGTCAATAAACTTCCGTCATCGGCCAACGTTCTGTTTATTGTTATCAGCGTGCGCGGTTCCATACGGTGCGATGCGGTGGCCTGCGGTGAAGGGATATGTGCGACACCACAAGGGAAAAAATAAATGAAACGGAGGGCCTGTTTTTAGGGTGGGTATTAATGATGTGTCGAGGTTACGACACCCAAACTGACACTTACTAGCATCATGTCGTTAAAGATTTGAAGGCTGGGTTTCTAGAAGTCGAAAGGGAACTTTTGTTTAAACGTAGCGTTCTTTGCCCGTCTGCCTGCCTGCCTGCCTGCCTGCCTATCTGTCTGTCTGTCTGTCTGTCTGTCTGTCTGTCTGTCTGTCTGCTGCTGCTCTGTCTCTCTGTCTGTCTGCTCTGTCTGTCTGTCTGTCTGTCTGTCTGTCTGTCTGTCTGTCTGTCTCTTTGTCTGTCTCTCTGTCTCTCTGTCTCTCTGTCTGTCTATCTGTCTGTCTCTCTGTCTCTCTGTCTGCCCGTCTGTCCGTTCGTTCATTATCCATCCGTTTTCCTGCTAGTAAACATCTGCATGTTTAGGTCTTGCTCCCTGAGTCTTCATTATTTGTATGAACGTCACTACAGAATCGCAAAACAACGTTAGTGTGCATAATGAGATTAACTTACGCTTGATGAGTTGTGCATGCACGACTTGCTTTCAAGTTTTCCCAGCAATCTAGAGGAACAGGCTGAACAGTATGCAACCTCATTCTCTGTTGTCGAAAATCTCGTGAAACTCATTTACGGGTCGCAGCATTCAGTTGTGCCGCGCGGTCTACTCACTGACGTAAGCGTGAAAAGGCAATATCGGCGTGTTTTGTCTTTATTTTTCGGATGTTTTCGTTTAAACTGCTGTAATGTTTCAGGATAAAGGGATAGGGTTACTCAACGTCGTCATCAAATGCGAGCATCTAGACGTACCTGAAGAATAGTATTGAGCAAGTTTGCAATAACAAACTTGCACAACAGCCGCAATAAGTTGAACCATCAAGGATGTTCGGTGAAGTGCCCCAGTTTTGTAAACAGACAAAACGTGTGACGTCAACAGGAAGACCACATCCTGCCTTTAGTGTCGTGCTTGGTGTTGCTTCGACGTAGAAACCTACGCGTTATAGCATTCATAATATTGATGATCATGCCATCCGGATGATGCTACTGCAGTCAGGCACACGTTCTTGACTGGCCTACATGCCTACAAACGTACATACGTACATACGTACATATAGGCATACAAAGAGACAGATAGAGAGAAAGATAGAAAAAGAGGTAGGTAGACCGACAGACAGACAGACAGACAGACAGGAAGACAGACATGCAGACAGACAGACACACAGACACACAGACAGACAGACAGACAGACAGACACACACACACACACACAAACACAGACACACACACACACACAGACACACACACACACACCCAGACAGAGACAAGATAATGTAGAAAACACTAGCACTCGTGATGGACCAACTTGTTAGTAGCATTCCGCTGATGAGCAGCCATCAGGTTTCATGTCAGATCGCGAACGAACTCTTGCCAAATCTGATGAAGAATCTTGTTGTTTGTTTTTACGCGTGTTGCGTTATTAGGCTTGCAGTCGCAACACGGCGTTGACAGATACAGTACTATGGATATAGAGTCAGTACGCAATACGCAAACACGGATTCCTGGAGAGGGTTACAGCTAATTCCGAACTTCATGCCCACCATATGTTCTGAGTTTTAGCCCGCCTTTTACCATTACTGTAGCCCAGTTATTAGTAAAAATATACAGGATCGTGTGCGTTCACGCTCCAAGATCACTACACGTATGTCGATTGATAAATCAGCAGCTTAACACAAAATAGTACTTCACAATCACATTATTGAATCAAGGAGTCAAGACCCAAGCTATGGGCATTCTACATAATGGTAGATCTCTGTCAAGAGTCGACATGTTCGACTTCACAGTAGTCTTGTTCTTAAATAACTTACCGGTTTCTTCGTGGAGACCGGAAGACCAACCATGGTACTGCGTTAGCACCGAAATGGATGAAGAACAAACTCGAACAAAATGGTCGCGATAAACCTTTCGACCCGCAAATTTTGCAGTACATTCTTGAACCAATCTTGTATATTTCTTGTACATTTCTTGAACAGAACGCATCATGTCGAGGATCGATATAAGGCGTGCTATTATTATTAATTGTGATTGACGGAAGCGCGATATTCGGACAATTCCGGTGCAGAACGCCCCGTAAACGTTCCCGCTCACCGGATCTTTTCTTTTCTCCTTCTACTTCTACTGACTGTGTTCATACATACATACATACAAAGCAAAATAGGGGGCCCCTTTAATTACGGCATTTTAACTGTACGGACCCATTATCGTCATAGGGTTCCGTAAAACTGTGTTCCGTTCCGTAGTTACGTGAAGTGTCCGTCGTCAAAGGTCGGTCCGGACTCCAAACAGGACGGAAGTGCTATATACCTGTATGTCTATCCCATTCCCCCGTCAACTATCACGGTAATAAAAAAGTATCGATTTCTCACACGACAGACACAGTGGGGAGCCCTGGAGCAACACACACTTCCGCGTATGTGATTATTCGTGAGCCAACCGGCAATGCACCAGGATGCGATTTTTTCCCTTCAATTTTTCTTCTTCTTTTGCGTACATTTATACACAGAAATGCGTTTTGCAAACGTTGATTCGCACGGACGCAGGAACGTGGCCGATTAGCCGTTCCCCCACCCCCACCCGGGAGATTTTAGGGAGAAATTGGGCGTGTGTGTATTACCCTGAAACAACAAGGCGGTGAGACGTGTCGGTAACATTACAATTTTTTAATATCCAATATTTAGAATTCAGTTTGTAATCATTTGGGTTTAATAAAAAGGCATCAGATGCCAGGGGGGAGGAGTTGTGAAGCGTACTTGAATGTGATTGAAAATTTACGAGTGCCCTTTCAGACATTTCTAGCTCCGTCCCCGGATATTAAATTTTTGTCTGCTGTTGTTAAGCGATTCAAAGTAACTTTGCAACAGGAAACTGTAGAACTTTGTCAACTTAAAATCACCATAACTGTGGAACAATTAACGACATACGTAGAGAAGTCTGAAAATCAATATTCTTAGAGGCCTTCAGTCATATAGGCTGCCATAGTCAGTCAGCCATAGTCCGCCATAGTCAGTTAGCCATAGGCTGACATCAGTTCAACTTTGACGCGCCCCTCTCCACTTAATGAATACCTTTATGATTCAATTTCCTTCATTAATACAAGCTTAATTAATACCGCCTGTATACGTCTAGTGTCAATTAGTAATAATAATTAAATAATATGTTTTTACGTCAAAAGTTGATGAATGAATTTTGTCCATTTATGCGCAGGGTTCCTCAAAACTTGATTTGCCCCCCCCCCCTGTCACGATGGGGAAAAGACGGATGACGTTAGTTGGGAACAAATTTGAAATTCATGTTTACTAGTTTATCGGAGACAGTGGCGCAAACGCATGTGGCGCGGGATGCGCACACGAGGACAGGAAGATATAGACAGACACACTATGCATACGATCGACGTGGGTACCGCGAAAACGTTAGAGCCCTGCATCCGGTTCGCGTGTCTAACCGCCACCGCCACACCATTCCCTCTCTTTCTCTTCCTCCGACGCGTGATTAATCTCGTGCTTCACGGGGTCTTGTTTCAGAGGGGTCTTTCACACCTCGATTTTTCTGATTGGAATTCCATGTATGATTTTAGACCATAGACGTTTATGTACAGTACCGTGTTCGCATTATATGTCGCCAGAAAATGGAACGCAAGACGCTACCGAAAAAAGACGCCGCTCAGAGAAGCGCGAGGTGAAAAAATCCGGGAACAACGCTACCCATGGTGACAGAAATCTTTGTATCGTCTTAGAGAAACTGCCAAAAAAATTCAGTCCAGAGTGTGGAAGGATGAATGTCGGTAACAGTGTGTCCAGGACCCTTGATATCTGTATTGTGAAATAAAATTTCAGGAGCTACTCTCGGCTTTTCTTTCCGCCGCGTCTTTTTGAAGCCCCTAAACAAAGGACTTCTGAATTTACGCAGTTGTTCATCTTTTTCTCTTCTTTCGTTTCATGGCCATGAGTCAGTCGCAGTGAATCCTTGTTAGCAGCCGCGCCTATGTGTGACGACCTTCGTCACGCAGGGAGTCCTCGGAACGCTTCCCGGGAAGGAACCGTCAGACAGGCAAACATTCCAGACAATGACAATGCGCGACCTCATGGCAATCTGTCAGATCACACATCGTGTGACTGGACATGTCCCTGTGCAGACAGAGGGACATTAACCCACTCCGCAGCACAACACGCGAAGGCCACCCCGAAGAACCCATGCAGTACATATATATATAGATATATTTACATGCATGCATAGGGGTAGACGTTGTCAACGCGGTGGCTGAACTTGCAAACAAATCGTTGGCTAATCCATTTGCTGGTTAACACTCGCACACACACATAGGCACATAGACAGCCACAAGCACATGCACATTCACCCCGAAATAACTAATGGACAATGATGAGATAAGTTCAAACTTCAAATTCCTGCCAAAACCTCGCCCCTTCTCTCTTCCTTATGGTTGAAAAGAAGGAGACAGTAAAGTGTACGGCGAGGTCGTGCAAGGGACTCATCTTCCCTGTGTGTGTGAAAAAAACAACGCGAAGCTATAGACCGAGAGGTCTACACTCAATACTCGTTATTTCTAATCCCATCCCGCGAGTAGGTCCCCTGATTTGGCTGGCTGGGTGTGCTGCTCATGCCTGCAGCTGCACCTGACAGTTTGATAATCGTTCAATCGAACGCGGACGAACGATTTCCGCCGCCCAGTTCTCGATTGTAGATACATATTTCTCACGTAGTTTCTTCAAGTCACGCAGCAACGAGCATATCCTATGCTCTGTATACGTATATAAAGACTGAGAGCCAAATTGACGTTTTTCGTAGTGAATGAAACGTATATGGGAGAATCAGCCGTGAAAAGTCAGTGGCCGTAATGTTAACCTTTCCCGATTTGTCGATCCAGTCCTTGAACATGGGGATGGATTACTTGTGCGAAGGGTGTGTCTGTCGGTAAGACCGTAAGACAACAAAAACAATTCAAGGAACTCTGACCGATCCCGCAATTTTTTGCCCCGCGGATAACTTACACTGGAGAATTTTTTTGTCATCTAGCTGCATATTTTGCTACCTCACGGTCAAAATCGATCCCGTATGTCTGACCAACACAAACAGGCAATTATCCCACTTGTTTGGCTCGAATCGTGAGATGATCTCGCTTTCTCTTCTCGCATGCCCGGCAGCTGTCAGGAGTAATTGGCCACTCCCCTTTAAGAGAGAGAGAGAGAGAGAGAAAGTGTAGTGCCCCTGGTGTAAGAGGTATGTGTACTTCCTGCCTCCCGCTGGCAGCACTGTTCCCGCCATAGTACATTTATATTCACTGTTCGCGACCCGGAAAAAAGGGCGTCCCTCATATAATACCGGTACATAGAGAACAGTATATAGATCACATCCTGTAGGCTCCAACGTGTGTGTGTGTGTGCAAATCTTTTTTCGCAATTCCGTACATCGTCGTGTATATATTCCCTGATAGGATTTAAGGGTCTCCCGCACTCTTGGGACCGTTCCATTTTGACGTTCCATTTTGACGTTCCGTCTCTCGTCTCCGGTATGCACATGTGTGTGTGGTGTGTGTGCTTGATAGTTTTGTGTGGGCGACCGATTCCCCCGACGAGTGAGTTGTGCGTGATGGGAAGGTAGTTCCCCATAGTTGTTCTTGCGGTACCAAGTATATACCATCATATACCATCAGCTAACGACTAAACTCATTCACGGCGCGTGCGCGTGCGCCCGAGCTGCAAATCCATCGGGGATTATTCTCGAAGCTCTCGGTTGTCGCGGGTGTGGTGGTGTGTGCACCGGTACGCTGATTTGACTTTTCTGGGTGGCTGCATTTTCAGATATACTACACACCCCTACTCTGGTACTTGATTCACTCACACGTGGTGCTGAGATTACACGGGAACTCCAGGGTGGACTGTTGATTATACATTTTACATTTTGGTGGATCTCTTTGTTGGGAGGCCTGTTGTTAGTTGGATATTGTCGGGAATGCGGGAGGACGAGATGGATCCGTCGTCACCGCAGCAGATGGGCTACCGACCGCTCGATCTGGAGGCGCTGGCGCGCGCCAGCGACATGATGGAACTGACACCGGATAAGCTGTCCGTCAGAATCATTGGTCTGGTGAGTTCAGAGGTTCTCAGAAATGTGGTGCGTCTGAGTGTCTTTTTCTGTCTGTTTGTTTGTCTGCCTGTTTGTCTGTCTGTCTGTATGTCTGTCTGTTTGTCTGTCTGTCTGTCTGTCTGTCTGTCTGTCTGTCTGTCTTTGTCTGTCTGTCTGTCTGTCTGTCTGTCTATCTGTCTGTTTATCTGTTTATCTATCTATCTGTCTGTCTGTCTGTCTTTCTGTCTTTTTATCTGGTATCTGCTTTTCTGCATGTTTGTTTGTTAGTTTGACTGTCTGTATGTCTCATTGTCTGTCTGTTTGCATGAGTTTCTATATGTTTGTCTGTCTGTTTGTCTGTTTGTTTGTATCTGTATCTGTCAGCCAACCTGGTATCCAGTCTTCCTGCCTGCATATTAGTTTGTCTTTTGGTCTAATTGTTTTTTGTCCGTGTGTCATTTAGTTTTCTATTTTATCTCTTTCCCTTTCTTTTCAAACTGTACTTCCTTATCGGGACTACTGTAGTCGAGAAAGCCAATGGGTATTCAAGAATATCATTCTTATCCTACTCCAATGAATACTTCCGCATCCGCCTCTTCAGATAATAGGCTTATGACGCCATAGTAATTAGACCAAAATTATTATCTTCTTTTGTAATGCCAAACGTTCGCCTGCAACTCGCATGAATGTCTAATAATATCCACTGATGCATGAGGGTGCGGAGGCTGTTAGCTATTCCTGAAAATATTGAATCAGTCACACCTCCTAATCTAACCCTAACGAACGGGCCTAATTAACACGCTTGATCCGCTGAGCCTGTAAGACACAGAACTGCGCATATATAATTATAATTCGCATTTGCTCTCTGCGCCTTTCTTAGAACGGAACCTACCCGATTGACGACCTCATACCGGGCACCATCGGGTTGGAACAGTCCTTGGGCGAAAATGGGGTCTTCATCTGCGTCCTGGGGTACATTTTCGTAGCGGTGATTGGCGCTCTCGGCAACGGACTCGTCCTCTTCACCGTCCTAACACGGCCGAAGATGCGCATCATGCGTCACGTTTTCATCTGCAATCTGGCGGCTTCGGATTTTGTACTCTGTGCCATTACAACGCCTCTGACCCTCGTAAGTTTTGTCGCTGAGAAAATATGGTCTGTCTGAGCGCCCAATGTCACGTGTCTGTGTCTGTGTCTGTGTCTGTGTCTGTGTCTGTGTCTGTGTCTGTGTCTGTGTCTGTGTTTGTGTCTGTGTACTGCTTTCTGTCTCTCAGTCTGAGTCTCATATGTGTGTCTGTTTCTACGTTGTGCCTACGCATCAACGATGCCCAAATGGATACCTAAATCTATATAAACATAACCGTATATGCCTAATCAATCTAGACGCATGAGCCGTATAATTAAGTTAAGTGATCGAGTCGTTTTATTGCGGCGAGCTCGTTCGTTGGCTTTCACAACTTCCTGCTCTCCCAACGCACCAACACGCCCTCGCGCCTCTCTATCCAGCAAGTTTCAATTTGTGATGTTGTTTACTCTTAATGAAGGGGAAAGGAGGTGGGCTTTTTCCGGTATTCATTTTTATTTCACACAGAAACACGAGGCTTTCAGAATGATGTAATGATGCGAGGAACGGCGCGCTAGTGACCGCGTGCTACCTGTTTTTAATCAGGGAACGGCAGGCATATGCAAAAATACAGGAGATACGCGTGCATTTGTGATTAGGTTTAACGGGGTGTTGATGTGGGATAATTAGTAGAAGAGCGCTTGTGTGGTGCGAAATGTTGTCTAGATTTCCCTTTTCCCTTGTTGGGTGGTTTGCGTGCACGCATGCGTACACACTGTAGTGAATGTGTAAGGTTGGTCGGTTTCAAAATAGAAAGTTGCCGTGTGAAAGTCCGAACTGTAAGCATGTTAAACAATTCGCGGAGGCCGGAGCCTGATTAATTGGAATTACGTTTGAAAGGACGAGGGAGGTGCGCCATGAGAGTGGAGCGTTGACACAGGTAGAGCTTCCCGATCGCGGCACGGGATATGCCGAAAGGGATTTGTTTAATTAGCGGCTGAGTTTCTGGGGCCGTGGGCCTCATTCCTGCTGAGCGGCCACGGAAAAGCGAGATGGAAAACAGTGACAATAATACACTAATACTGTAGTGATACGCTGATTTCTATCGGATTCGGGTGAAAACCGATGTAGAAATTTCTTTGATTAAGCCCGTTTAAGGGAACGTTAACTTAGGTAGTCGTGTCACTAGCTCAGCCGACGACAGGTGAACCAGCATTTTCTGCATTTGAACAAAAATTAGCTTCTTAAGACCTGTGTAGTTGACGCACCGGACCGTCGCAGTTCCTACACAAAATTGAACGTTTTGTAATATTCGCCACCTTTCCTATTGGGCACTCCGAAGGTGACCGTGGCACCAATGGATGATGATTGAACTACCATATCCTACCTTTTAACAAAATTTCCGTTTTAAAGCCCCGTGTGACAGGCGAACCCGGGCTGTTCATAGCAGTCCCTATCAAAGTTATAACTTTCTTTGGTTATTCAAATATATTTTGTATGGGGGAATTCGAAGGTTACCCTGGTAGTAATGATTCAAGATTGAACTAAAGCTGCATATACTGAATTTAAAAAGTTTCCTTTTGAAATTCTAGTTTTAGGTGACCGAATCATAGCACTTCTCATGCAAAATATAGATTTCTTTGGTTACTCATCCCTCATTTGAACGAGGGACTCCGAAGGTAGCGGTGGCGCCAACGATTGACAATTGAACTAGCTTGTCTTACCTTTTACCCTTGCTGGCTTCGGAGAACCGCTTCTGTCAGAATAAGGGACTTATAGGGACGAGAAGAGTATAGAGAGAGAGAGAGAGAGATAAAACACACACAAAGAGAGTGACCATTGCCCACGCCCTGATCAGTGCGGGCACTGATGACGTCTACCCGCAATACATCCTTAGCGGTAGGCAAGATGCCTTGCTGTCGAAGGATCTCCATTCCATTGCGGTAGATAAAATTTCTGGTTTCATACGTGATTCTGGATGAAATTTTTCAGATCTCCGAAACAGTCAAAACGTCAAATCGCAATAAGTCAATCCCTTCTGACCAAAGCCAAAATCGAGAACTGCTCGGAGCTTCGGTGCTTTTTTTTAGTGTTTTGATAGGGTGTAATCTTTGGTAGATCTTGACATGAGCTGCAATGGCAGGAACAACTAGCTGGTTCCGTTCTGCGTTTTTTATCAATAAATGACCGTGATGACGTCACTGCGCAGGTGTGGTTCTGTCAACTTGGCAGTGGCAGTAGTTCTAAAAACGGCTTAGGCACGTGAGTCCCTGATCGTGACCTTCCTTTGTCTGTTCAGTGTCCTTGAAAACCGCACAAATAGTTTGAATATCAATTTTGCACCTAAATGTTTCGATTTTTCTGGTCATGGAGCTTTTTTTTATTTGTACGTTTTATACTCAAACGCTAGTCTCTCGTCCAAAAGCGCCATATAAGACCGCTCCTATTATAACAAATATTTTTTCATTTTCCAGTTATCGATCACTTCCCGTAACAATCACCTGCTGTTTGTCCGTGTGTGTGTGTGTGTGTGTATGTCTCCACTCCCCACATAGTGGGGTCAACAATGAAAGGACCCCTTAAAGCCCGTAAAAGGGTAATAAAGCATTGAGGCGGCCATTATACTCCAGTTAGGACCTCATTGCACCGTGGCTCTCGCATTTCTCTGCAGGCCTTCAGGGGGTCGTTGAGCAAAGAGCTTCTCGAAAGCTCAAGTACTTTTATCGCTGATGAATGCAATGAATGGCAAACTGCGCCGCCATTATATATATGTCGGATATATTTTAGGATAGGGAAACCTTAAACCTGCGGAGAAACTGTGAAATGAAATACACACGAACGGTTGGCCATTCGGGATCGATCAATCTATCTGTATGGTCCCAATGGATCGATTGAGAGGTTCACGTGAGCTCTCCACACGACGGACAGGAAGAGTTCTCTCCCATGCTGGGTGTGCGTTCTCCTGATGATGCAAAAACTCAGAAGGGGTCCCGGAAAATGCACGACTGTGTGTTAATTGTGAGAGTTCCGAATGTGAACATGTGCGGTGTGCGCAGCGCAGCAAGATCACGAGGTCTTGTCAAGGTGAAATTCGGTCGGAATCGTGCGTCAACTACCTCCGGTTGCATCATCTTGAAGGTCTTTTAAAATTGAAGTCGATCGAGTTTTTGGGTAATTAAAAATGAATTAAGCCGGAGGATGACGCACGTAGTGGGTTATAGTTACAGCAGCGATTCCAGCGCACGTGAATGCTCATTGATAAATAAATCCGGAGATGGAAATGTTTTGCAGCTACGGCACGAAGTGACTTCTTCCGTTGTATGCAGGAGCAGGATAATGTGTCTGTGTCTGTGTCTGTGTCTGTGTCTGTGTTTGTGTCTGTGCTCTGTGTCTGTGTCTGTGTCTGTGTCTGTGTCTGTGTCTGTGTCTGTGTCTGTGTCTGTGTCTGTGTCTGTGTCTGTGTCTGTTTCTATGTCTGTGCTTTGTGCCTGTGTTTGTGTCTGTGTTTGTGGGCCATGCCTTCATTCTTCTAAATGTGCTGTGTCTGTCAGTTAAGTGAAGCGATCCGAACTGTCTAGCAGTTAAGTCACAGCAGTTTACCCATTTTAAATTTCTATTTTTTCAGTTGGAAGTGCTGGGGAATCCCATCGGTACCGTCGGTCTCATGTGCAAGATCGTCCCGGCTCTTCAAGCTACCAGCGTCTACGTTTCCACCCTCAACATCACAGCCATCGCACTGGAACGCTACAAGGTCATCGTCTACTCCATCGCGTCCACTCCATCCCGGAAGATCATCATCGCCCTCCTGGTCGGCGGGATCTGGCTGCTCGCGGTCGCACTCTCCATGCCCTTCATCATCTTCCGCACCCGCGTCGCTTTCGGTATCCCCAAGATCCGCGTCATGTACAAATGCACGGAGGTCTGGCCGATGCCGTTCGGTAGGGCCCTCTACAGCATCTTCTGCATGGTCTTCCAGTACTGCATGCCCAGCTTCATCATCGGCGCGGCGCACGCTCGCATCGTCTTGAAGCTGCGCCGACGGTTCGTTAACCGCTTCGAGGGCAGCCAGAGCCTCGGCAACGGTACGCAGATGCTAGAACTATATTCAAAACTATAAGCAGAAAACTATTCAGTAACTGCATTTTTAATTTTACAGTCATTACCTTTTAATGTCTGAAAAACTTAAGCTGAACAGTTTAGTAGACTAACTGAAACTAGTCGTTTTAGTTACTAGTACTGCCGTTTAATGTTTTGGTTTAACTGAATGAAATGAAACCGATCTGAAACTTAAACTTTCGTTGAGTGCAGGCAAAATTAATTTTTTGAAATTTCAAAAAGTACCAAGCAACAGATTCCCAGAACATGTCAAGATTTTATCACGACAAACATTCCATCTAATCTCAATTAAAAAGTTTTATCAACCAACTGAAAGATGGATGTGACGGATTTTTATTTTAGTCTTTAAGTAACCGAGACTTCTAATTTTAGTAAACTCATTTAACAAATTAAATTTTTGTATGTACATCGTTGACAACTCAAATTTTCAAGTTTCTAATCAGAAGTTGAAAAACTAAAACTAAAAATTAAGTTTCTGAACGATTTAGCTTACGTCTGATTTAGTTATTTTGTCTTAGTTTACTCTTACCAACCCTATACGAAGGATTGCGATGCACGACTTTTCATATCGCTCATATCACTTCAGACTAAAAACGATTTAAGCCTTTCCATTGGTCCGTTGTTCGTAATCTCGATTTCAGTTCTTTTGAGTGCCTTCCTCTATTCCTATTTTTTTAACCTGAATGCCCACTAAAACTATGTAACTCCCTAGCTGTGACGTGATCAAAAGTGAAATAAAAATAAATTGTTAAGTCTGTCTGGCTGAATAGGGCCCATGTAATTGTATTAATAAAGCCTCCCAATTAGTTCCATTAACGTTGAGCGTTTTTTTCCCGCCGCCTAAATAGGCAACGGACACACGAGTAGCTCGCATGCCGGCGCCCCCAGCGGCGGTCCGCACCATCACCACCCGGAGGACTCGGAGGCGATGGAGATCCTCCGCGGACGCCGCAAGAAGCAGCAACGCCGCCAGACCAAGACCAACCTCCTGCTCTGCATGATCGCCCTCATCTTCGCGCTCTGCTGGCTCCCGCTCAACGTCGTCAACATCATCGCGGACTTCAGCACGGACTCGTACGCCGAGTACCGCACCTTCTTCGACATTGTTTTTGTCGGGGCGCACCTCTTCGCCATGAGCTCGGCGGTGGCGAACCCCATCCTGTACGGCTTCTTGAATGAGAACTTCCGGCACGAGTTCCGGGAGGTCTTCCTCTTCTGGATGCGCTGCCTGTTCTGCGGGCGGACCTTCGGGCTGGAACAGCAACGACCCGGCAGCGTGGTGGTGGTCCACAGCAAGGTCCCGCCGGCGGGCACCGCCGTCAGCGCGGCCGGAGTTGCAGCGGCACCCTCGGAGGTCGTGCTCACCAGCACGCGCTACCATAAGACCCTGGAGTCGGAGCTGACGGCCGCGCTATGATCCCCCTCTCCCCGGGTTGCTCGGGGGAGTTCCGGGCACGTGGATTCCAAGCGTGGTGTATTCCGTGCTGTCTCTCGACTCGATTTTTTTCCCCGCACTTTTTTCTTTTAAATCCGGACGTTGCGTCCCGTTGATTTTTGTGGCATGTTTTTGCAGTGAGGGAAAATGGGGATCTTTGGGGCTTTCGAAGAACTTTCCGTAGAGTTCTTCGCGACGACAGCTAGATGTCCACCACCGTAATGAGTCCCGCACGAACTGTGTTGTACTATACCGACTAGTGTACATGTCTATCGAGGAGGAGAGGGAAAACCTCAGCTTCTGAGTCAAATAAATTATGCTTTGCTTTCTTAGGTCGATTTATGTACTATCTCTCGTTGGGGGGGGGGCGGTCCGTTCCCATTATGACGCCGTACGTATTCCTGTGCGTGCACACGAAGCGATCCGCTGTTTAACACAATTTTTCCCCACCCTTTTTTCTGTAAAAATCCCGATGGTCTGCTGGGCGGTAACCCATTGAGTTAATTGGCCGGTGGCGTGAGGGGGCCGATTTTTCTGACTTTTTTTCGCGGTGCGGCAAAAGGGGGACCCCTTTGTGTTGTTTTGGAGAAACTTCTGGCCCGTTGGGATGAGGAGTGGTCGTGGTCTCCCGGGGAATGGAACGCTGTTAGTGCCAATCAACCGCGGTTTTCGTTCTACAGAATGCATTCGAACTATGCTGCCCATGTTTAGGGAGGGCGATGAGTGTGACGGCAATTTGTTACATAGGCAAACAGACAGGCAGGCTGTCATGCAGACCGACTGGACAGGCAGATAGACAGGCACGCCAGACCCATGGGTAAATGGGCAGAATCGTACGTACGCAGGCAGACGAACACACAGATGAACAGATTTAGATATGCAGGCAGGCAGACAAATAGACAGACAAACGGGAAAGGCGGACAGGCAGATAAACAAGAATGCAGATAGACATCCAGATGAACAGACAAACAAATGGGCAGACAGATAGATACTCTACCGAACGCAGATAGCATGCGACTTTGCTAAGTGTCTGTCTGTCTGCTCACCAGTGTCCTTTCTATTAATCATGTCTGCGACTGCTCACGTATCTGTCTTGTGTGTTTGATGAGGGTCTATGTATCCAAGATCTGTCTGTCTATACCGGGCAGTCGTGAGTCGTGATTGTTTCTTCTTTGTATCGTACAGTTTATCTCCCTCTCACCCACTACCCAGTTAACTTGATCCGTCGCCATGTCGGAATCTTAAAAGTGTCGCCAAATCAGAAAACTGCAGGCATAGGTACGTTTTTAAATGCGCACAACACGATCCAGCCAGTTCTTCCTGTCTTCCTTTACATGGTTAAAATAATCAACACCACTGAGGCCACACATCCCATCAATATACATCACGTATGTACAAATTTGAAGACCAAAAAAAAGAATAACAGTAGTAATCCAGTCAACCAACCATTAACCAACCCACACAAGCACGAAATGTTCTAACCAAACTGAAAACGCTTCAAAAGTAAAGGATCGCGAGCGGGCGCGAGAAAAAACACACAGGTGAACAAGGAAAAATGGGGATCGGGTAAGAGGCATCAACAAGAACGAACAAGAACGAATAACAAGAACAAAACGAACAGAATCTAGTATGGAGTTAGAAAAGAAATAGTATACTCAAGCTGCATGTCCGGAATATTTAGATTTAGATAACTATATATATAGAACATAAAACAGACTTCCGCCAATGCAAGCAGTTCAGATCTGAAGGCGTCCATGTGCACTGTGCACGCGAAAAAAAACGGGGGAACAATAAGAGCCGAGGACCTCCACCATCTACATAAAGACACGCTATACAGATGACCATTTGGTTTGGACTGTTGAAAACGCTCAAACAGACAGGAAAAAAAGGACATACACACACATATGTATGTGATAGTAAGGATTAAGTAGTAAAGATTCTTGGCCAAGGGCGGCGGCGGGGCGACGGGGGCGAGAAGAGCAATCTGTGTAGCCGCAAAGTCAAATTTGGTCCAGTTTTTGTGTCGCGCGAAATCGAGAATCCAAGCTCTCATCCCATCTCACTCTCTTCCTCCATCAGCAGACACATCCACAATCTCGACAGACCTATTCGGGCAGTTCTCCATTCATCGGAAGAGATGTCCGTGCTCTGTCAGCCAGACAATCAATCAACTTCCTCGATGTCTCCGCTGTTCCTCCTCCTTCCTACGAGGATGGATACGAGCAAGCTTGGATCTCTCATCGTCGTCTCCGCA